>CM033641.1:29277510-29389665 GCA_019512145.1 Engystomops pustulosus
AGAGAGACCCTGTAAGAAGCTACAATGTGGTCCTGAATTTGCCCTCCTTCTTTCATTGTATTGGTGGTGTAATGGAAAACCAAAATGGGTTCGAATATACACATGGCTGCTCTTGAGATAAAAGACAGTTCATGTAACCTTTTTCAACACTGTGATGAGCCCAAATCAACATATTTTGATCCTCATTATATTTGACATTGTTTATTCTCATTAAGTTTGACATCTTCTTACCTTATTTGGCACTCTTTAGGCATTACACACCTGCTGGGATGCGCCTATCTTTTGGATGCCGCTCAATCTCCTGGATGCTTTCCAATGAAAACTGGCCACTTTCATGGGAAACTATACCATTAGGAGAATAATGAGAGAAAACATGTGCATACAATGTTTCCATATAGTTTGTGGTGACGCACAGACGGTGGTATAAAACTTCGTACTATCACCTAGTGGAGGGATTTGAGAGAATTGAAGCTATCTACTGACTGATGCTATACTGCTTGGGTACTTGTGGGACGCCTCAGACCTGATGCTACCTGTCAATACCTGTCATTCTACTGCTTGGTGATAGTCCGTGAAGATCCCTACCTCTGCTGAAGGTCATCAATGATGATGGACAGTGTTTGTAAGTTTTAAGCCCGTGAAGATTTGTGTGGCCGGAGCTCATCATGAAAGTTGACAGTGGTTGTGAGTATATATTTTGATATTTACCTCCTTATATCCTTTTGATTAACATAAACCTTTAATATTGTTGACTGTGTAATTTTCTTATTCTATAACCGAAATCCCAAGAACCTGTCACCTCTTTGTATACGATTTTTGGCGTAGATGCGGGCAGGATTTCTATTTATAGAATATAGGAAAATGATCATGAGTAAAATTTTAAGTGTAAATTTCGGTTGGGAGCATGGCTCCTTACTCACTTTAACTACTGCAACTACTGGATTAAGTGAAACTGGAAGGAACAGTTAACTAATTGTAGCCCGTGGATGTGAATCTTGTCAGTAATTAGAAATCCCGCTGTAACCCTACATCTCAGGAAACTATGCATAGATTCACACCAGATTTTGCTGACAAAGTGTTTCTGTATAAAAATGTGGCAGAAGAGGCATTGTAAGGGCAGCCCGATATAAGTCAGAAGGCGGCGAGGGAAGATAAGCAGCACAGGTGGCTTTGACATTTTTTGTGTTGGATTGATTGTAACTCTTCCCAACTTGATGCCTCGGGTTTTCTTTCTATGGATCAGGACGACTCAGGTGATTCAAAGGGAATGAGGATTGGAAGATCCTCTGATACAATCATAGACCCTCCGCAGTCATGCCAAACCAATTATCAGAAAAGATCATGCCCCAGCCACTGATTGTTTAAAAGTGAAGGCAAACTGTTATCCGCATTACAAGGCTCAGGAGAAAGAGGATGTTTTGGAAAATTCTTCCCAGAGTTATATGACTAACAGAATAGCCAGCCCACAGTGTAAATGTGCCTGACCACCAGTAAATTTGCTAATTGATTAAGAAACAAACAATTATTGAAATGTATTTGCATAAGTAGATACGGGGCAGAGCTAAACTTATTTATGAAATCCAAGCAAACACTCTGGCAAAAGTGACTATTACAGTGTTTGGTATCAGAAAATTTCACTTGAGTAATAATCAGGAAAAAATAGGGAACATTCCTGTCAAAATTTATTGTAGATTGTTAATTGTTCTAGTCCCCGTCCCTGATATATTATAGATTAGACATTTTAAAGTGGATGCAGTTTGTAGCTGCATGACAGGAAGTTTGCTTTTGAGTAAAAAATTTGTGAAAGTTAATCCAGTTTGTGATAGGAAAATTAAATATGAAACTTGTTGAAATCCCTAGAGCTACAAAAACAATCCATGTGAAGTAAATACAGAATCCCAGGGGGAACTCGAATGTAATCCTGGGACAATCCGTCTTGAGTTTACGTGGTGTGCAGGTAAAGTAATGAGGTAATGGATGTTTATTATGGAGGTGAAATTAGTGCGATTTTATATAACACTGAGATAGAAGCATTGGGAATTCAGGAGGGAGAGAAATAGAATAATTGCTAGTCTGTACACCCCAATCACCCTAGCTAAAGGAGAGTGCTCCTACCACCTGATTGTATAAGTTCCTGGAGGTTTTGAACACTCAGATGGAGCAAAGTTGTGTAAACATCCCAGGTCCTCTCACACCCGTTGAAGAAAGTAATTGCAATAGGCACTGATAATGTGCTGGTTACCATGGCACCTGGTGCAACTTAGTATCATTAACACCCCCGCAATAATGTTGTACTAACATTAAATAATTTCTATCTCCATTAAGTTTGGATCCTGCTAATCCTCATCGGATGTCTTGTGGTGCTGCTATTGTGGACTTATTGCCCTATCCACCCCCCAGCTGGTCCGAGAACAACTTAAGTCGAGGAGCAAGAGATTGGGAGAGAGATCTATGGAGAACAAAGGAGAACATGTGGCTGGCCACTTTCATGGAAACTATACCATTGAGAATAATTGAGAGAAAACATATGCATACATGTGTTTTCCATATAGTTTGGTGACGCACAGACATGGGTATAAAACTTCCGTACTATCACCTAGTTGAGGGATTTGAGAGAATTGAGAGCTAGCTACTGACTGATGCTATACTGCTTGGTACTTTGGGACGCCTCAAGACCTGATGCTACCTGTCAATACTGCTTGGTGATAGTCCCGTTGAAGACCCTACCTGCCGGAAGGTCATCAATGATGCTGGACAGGTTGGAAGTTGATAAGCCCGTAAGATTTGTGTGCCGGAATCATCAATGAAAGTTGACTGTTGTGAGTATAATCTTTTGATATTTACCTCTTTTATATACTTTTGTATTACAATAAACCTTTTAATATTGTTGACCGTGAATTTTTCTTATTCTATACACGAAATCCAAAGAGCCTGTCCCTCTTTGTAATACAGGTGGCCTTAGGCGGCCAATACAATTGAAGCTGTCGAAGCACAGGTAGCAATAAGTAACTGCCATATTGGCAATTCCACGTAAATACGTGGATTTTCGTTGCAGTTTGGGGACTCTGTCTCCAAAAGGTTCGCCATCACTGGTCTATGTTAAATATAATGGCTATAGAATACTGTGGTCAAAATATTTTGGAGGAAATGTGTTTTTGGCATTGGATGAATGTGGTGGAGTAGATGAACAGACCACTGTGTGTGACAAGCTCTGGGTTCACTAACTACTACTCTTTACATTATGGGAGGATCTTGCTAAATTAAGGTGTGTGGGTGGAGCTAAAATATTGGGTATTAAGGCCTATTGCCCAAACTCACATTGTATGTTTGCCTCAAACTTGCATTGTGTGCTTGTCAAAATGGCCAGCCCGATCGTTCAGAAACCAGAAGTGAACTGACACGCTGGGTTCAGTCGGGCCAGACATTACAACAAGCACATAATTCAAGTTAGAGGCAAGAACACGATGCGAGTTTGATGTGAGTTAGTGGCTTGTGGGCAGTCGGCCTAAGACTGTGGTTATGTAATTACCGCTACAGGACCCATAGTCACTCCAATGCCTTATGCACAGAAATGTGTGTGCGCAACGGTCAGTGCACATCTGTATGGGGGGTACCGCTCCCACCAATGTCCATAGGAAATAAGCTGCCTGCGTGCATCGTGTCTGCAGACCGTGAACTGGACACAGTTTTTGCGACCAGCTTACGCTAAAAAAAGAATGTGTGTGCATTTGGCCTAAAGGAGCGTTCACACTTCATTTTACCTTCCTTGATGTTTACTCGCAACAGAAGGCTGCAAAGTGCATCGCTGTATGAGCCTCACTTTATATATTAGTGAGCCGTTGTATAAATCCTCTTGCTCAGCCCCTCTCCATCATCCTTAAAATGTAGTCTTTAAAGGGATATTCCCAAGATGACAAGTTTCTTAAATGTACTTAGGATAACAAAATAACACATTCTCTAACTCACTGTTATTAATAAAACTACAGCATTTCTCAGATAGAATTCCAACCTGTCTCTATCAGTCCTGGTGTAGACAATTTCAGTTTCCCCTAGACACGACCCTGTAACCTAGGGTCGGGGAAGCCATCTTGGATTTCTGTGTGACGGCTGTGGAGCTGTGTTTCTCTTTCTCTGCTCCCTGCACTGTAGCCCCGTCCCCTGCAGTCCAGGACTCGGCCTCTCCTCTCTGATCACAGACAATGGAAATATTTACTAAGGGCTTAAAGGGAAACCTACACCACGATTCTATCTATAAGGTAGATCGGGTGGTATGGTGAATTGGGACGTGAGGATGCCTTTTTTGGGCTAATCCTCACGTCTCGGCTATGCTTTAGTAAACTTTATTGCTTGTATATGCAAATTTTGTTAACGTAACTACTGGGGCTGGAGTAGCAGGAACATGAGCTATTAGTCGCGGCTACTCCACGCCCCAGTAGCCTCGTGCCTCTCTTCCTCCTCTCGCTACCATCTAGTCTTCTTCGGTCCCAGCTTCCTCGTAGCTTGCGCGCCTCATCCGGTAGCCCGCGTTCTGCTCATCGCAGTAGCCCGTCGCCTCGGTGCTCGTCCCGCCGCGCATGCGCAGAAAACTGCCGGGTATTCGGACGAGGCGCGCAGCTACGAGGTGCTGCTTCGCCGAAGAGTACTTATGTAGGCGTGAGGAACGAGGCTACTGGGCGTGGAGTAGACGCGACTAGTAGCCTCATGTCCCGGCTACTCCCGCCCCAGTAGCCGCTTAACAAAATTTGCAATATACAACATAAAGTTACTAAGAGCATAGCCGGATAATTAAGATAATGACAAAACATATATGGCATTCATTGTGTACCGGTGTATTACGAAACATCGCCCCTCCGGCAACCAGTCAGCCCCATCAGGCGGCCTTGCTTAACCCGTTAAAGTGGGCCATTGTTATACATGTGCTGTTTACTGTGGTATGTGCAATTGGAACTTATATTCCTAGCATGGCAGTCATGAAGGTTAACATCCAAATACCTCATTTTCATGGTGTATAGGATGATAATCCCCCCTGATACCTGCAGTGGGCTCTGTCATACCTGTATTTTCCACTGAATTCTCGGCTTGGTAGTCGCCTCGGGTACTCGCTCGTGCCACAAGGTTTTGAGAGGCAGAAAGTTCGATTAGTTTGTGAGGACTCTAGCGGGACTATAAAAGAGTGAAAAGACATTGTAAAAGAAAATGTTAAAAATATCAATAAAACAAACGCTAACATTTTTTCTTAAAATGTAAAAGTTGCAAAACGTTAAAAAAATGCATGCAAAAATGACAACCTCAAAAGAAGACCACCCTGACTTTTGGGATAAGACAGACCTGCATTGCTCCAACATTTCCCGCAGTCGTTCCTGTTACATGAGAACTGCTGGAGAACGCCCAGGCCCACAGCTTCGCTTAGTGAGGTAACTTTGTCCCTCTCGCGGCGCTGTAGAGCGGCGGCCCGGTGGTTGCTATGGCTATAGGGAAGGTTAGTGCTGTGTGCCGCCGGGCTGGTTCTGTGATCCCGGGAGCGGTAAGTTACGCGAAGATAAGTGTCCTTCCTGTCCCCTTCACATCCTGCAGGCTCACCCCATTGCCTCATCCGCTGAAGCATTACTCTCATTGAGGACATAGAATCATGACATTCCGTACTGGGAAAAGCTGGGTGACTGGAAATGTGGCTTCGTTTTACAGTTTTGCATAGAGTTAATTCCAGGGTACTTCAGCTTTCCCAGACACTTTCCAGGGTCTCAGCTTTCCCAGAGTGTTTTGTGCCCATTCCTCTATTAATACATTCGGGACTGTGGAAAAGCTGGGTGTCAGACTCATGGATGTGGAGCCATCTATCTCCGCACACTGATCTCATGCTGATGTTGTGGAGGATTCCCTTTCTGTTGATGCCATTATATCCTATGGAGGTGACAACGGCCATGGCGATGTAAACCCATTGCTTATAATTGAACCCTCTACTCTCTGTCGCTATAAGACTGGCTCAGTAGTCACGTGCACCATATGAAGCGGTGGGATGTAGCCCCCTCTCAGGACTCTATACCAGCATGTTCCTTGTACCCACTAGATCACATCCCCCTCTCCTCTCTCCTAGAGATTAGGTCAAAAAATGTCAGCGTCTCTCAGAGGGGGAAACAATCCAGAAGTACGCGCCAATGAAGTAAGAGCAGTCCAGCCCTTTTCAGCATCTGCAACCCCGGACGGCGGGCGGGTCATGTAAGGCCACGACGTAAGATCTGAACCAGACTATAGACCCGTGTGGCGAGCCGGATAGGTAATAAAGGTCCTGATCGGAATAATAAGATCTGGCCTACCAGGCAACGCTGAGAGCAACTTTTCTTAGGACGGTCCATTTACTGCAGGATTTAGCAGAAGCTATTAGTCTATTTATACGTAAAACACTGTCCAAGTTCATCAGGGGGTAAGGTTGGGGAAACAACCTTTTACTATGTTAGTAAGTTACAAGGAACAGTATTGGAGCTTGACTGGTGAATAGTACTCGACGTCACTCGGAGCTTGGCATGATCATAACGGATATAAAAAAAAGAAGTGAAGACATAAAAATACATTATTAAGTTAGAGAAAAAGTGATAGAACGAGTGGAATATGGAGTGAGGAAATCTGCATGATCCCGGAATGATGCAGAAAACGGTCCGCATGACTGAAGAAAGTGTAAAGCCCTAATGTTGGGCTTAAGAATGTAGGCGCCATCTCTATCAGACCCTTCTTGAAGATGTCTGGTATTATATGGAGAATCCTGGTGGATTTTGAAGGCAAAATCGGTATCTACGCTACACTAAGTTCAGGCGTCATAGAGCACATCTGAAAAAGTCTCAATACCTCTAAAAGGATTCTGTATCAGCATCCTTAAAAATTTGAAATTTAATTTTTTTTATTGTTACACGTGTGAGATATCACTAAAAGAGCGGAAGTTCACAATGGAACTTCATCACCCTACCGGAGGGGGGTGGGTACTTTTCATGGGTCATGGACCATGATCCCTCGTGGTGTCTTTTTCGGTTCCGTTACTTTTATTGTGTTCTCGTTTGCTGGCAGTTTTGCTGAGACCCGGCTTCACTTTCCTTCTCCTTGGCCTTTGCAGCGATTATATCTAAAGGAGGGATTCCCATGCAGGGGTACTTCAGCTTTTGTTTTTTTACATTAAACAATGCTTGTTTAAAGCACACAGGAAAAAGAACCGACGTCCAGAGCAGGTCTTGTGGCATCGTTGCACATCTTGCTGTTTGATGTCCTCCTTGTACTCATAGACAGACACAGGTTTGGACATTTATCATAACCGCAGATACATCACGAGGCGGCGCCTCCTTCATATATACTGAGCTAGCCCGCACTGCGCTGGCATCAATGCCCAGGGTGTCGATTTGCGGCATTACCATTTGACGTGGGGCATTGATAGGCTATACGTGAGTGGTGATACTCCGTATCCTCTTCACTACCACTCCCATCTCAGCTGCGAAAAATAACACGCTTACTCTAGCCGGTTGCAAGGCATTGCAATTATTTCCGGCCGCGAACTCCCAGGCCGATTCTAGCCAATGGTAGTGTTCTAGTGGGTGTTCTTTTGCCATATATCAGCTGTTCGGCACGCAATATGTTCAGGTCGGGTGATGCGAACCTGAGAAGACATTAAAGGGACCTGTCGGTGTCGAATAAACAATCTAGTGCACACATAAAAGGTAGAATTCACTAGCCCTCCCCCCAGTTATGTCTGTGTAAATTTAACTTATGGGAAAATACGTAAAACTACTGAAATACTGAGGTACATGACGGTACGATCACCGACCTCGCTTCCAGCGGGTTGGCATTGCATGTGGTCCCTGTCCACAAGCACTCCCTCTTCTCCGTTCTCCACGGGGCCGCGACCCACATACAAATCCTCCGCGCTGTGTACGATTTGATGCTCCATTTACCCACCCCCTCATGAATACTCCATGACTGTCAGAAGCTAGGTCCCCGATCGACCACTATGTCCTCAGCGTGTCATAGCTTTCCGTATCTGTTTCCTTTATTGTGTGCATCATATTGTTGATTTACTGACAGTCCTCTTGAAGTCCTCTCCCCTATTTGGCATTCACCGCCAGACCAAAGCTATTACAAAGGGTGAAGACACACATGGGCGTTTTTGGGCCGTTTTTGGGCCATTTTTTACGTAAGTGCGTTTTCATACAATCGTCAAAACAATATGCTTTAAACCGCACCAGTTTTTAAACGCATGCGTTTTGTCCGTTTTTCGTTGCCTCAATTTCAAAAAACGGACAAAAACGCATGCGTTTTAAAAACGGATGCGTTTTTTTAACGCATGCTTTTTTTTTAAGCGATCGAAACGCACTTAGTAAAAACGCCCAAAAACGCCATGTGTGTCTTCACCCGAAGTGTAGCTAGTACTGCATATAAAGCTGTCTGTCACGAGCATCAATACTGTAGGCCTTGTAGTGACAGTCCGTATCAATCTTTTGGATTGGGTGGAGGTCAGACTCATGTACTCTGTGGATTATAGATATCACCGTATCCACCTTCTTCAATCATCCTCCTACAGCCAGTTGCACTCTCCTCTGTGACGCAATCCCAATTTCCTCCCTCACATTTCTTTTGTCAATATGTGGTCTCGGCCAGCTTTTTTTTGCACCACTAATTAGCTGCTTCCTGATTTGATTGCAAGTGGAAGCCTAAGCCTGCATTAAACCCTCTTAGCGCCCACTCGCAGTGGATGGAGACATCTATCTTTGGACGTTTCATAGATAGTAAACCAGGCAATAGTATCTGGGTGTCCATTTGCCCGTATTCAGCGACTGATGACCGTCATCAATTGGAAACCCCCTTTAAGTTTGGGGCATTCATTAAACTAGCACTCCAGCCCCATTATAAATTTAATTGTTTAGACTAATGATATAAGTGGTGCATTGTGAGTGCTGTCACTCATCTACTACATGTCTGTTTTCGCAGATTGGTCCATGGCTCTGTAAAACACATTACAATGGGAAACGCTCTCCAGAAATTATACCATTCGACCCTCGTCTCATAACTTTAGCTTAGTAAGCCCAATGACGGTATTTTATGCTTCCCCATGGCCTTACAGTGTCTTGTCCCATAGTATCCTTGTGAAGGTGAGATTGAAGAAGACAGTCGCGCCACTCTCGGCGACCACTATTTCCAGGTTTTCTAATGGGCCCTTTCAACAATTTGGCAAGCAAGTTACACATCATTTAACTCATACACGTTGTATGTTTTCTTGCAACATATTAATCCACCTGGTGTGAAGTTAAGCTGAATTCCACATCCTGTTGACAGGGGAACCATATGTTTGAAGAATTACTCCAGCAGAATGTCTTTTCCCTCCTTCCACCCAAAACTTATTAAAGTGTATAAAAGAGAAGTGCAGACATTGAACGCTTTGTTCCCCTCCAGTAACGTCCCGTTTATAATCAACCTTTTTTGACTTTTATCCTCGTTTTTTATATCTGTCCCTGACTTTTTATCAATCCCCTGATCCTCAGAATCATCAAAATGGGCAGCTCACCATCTTCAGTCTGCCTTCCTCAAAATTTAAGAGACAACAAAAGCCAGCCCTGTTCTCTTCTTTAACGGTGAGACAGGAAAGCATCAATCATCCGGGATTTATTGTTACTGCGGGCGAAAATTTTACATGTGTGTGCATTTATGGGTATATGGACACATAAAAAAAATAAACAATACCCCTGACAGACTGTCACCAGAAGGGTTACACCCCTCACCCCTCACATCAATAATGCCATCTGGCAAAGGTTTAAAAGCCCCCTCCCCGTTCCCCCTCCCCCTCCCCTCCCCTTCCCCTCCCCCTCCCCATGCTACCTAAGATACTGCCCTTGAGGCACTGTATACTTAATTACGCCGCCCTTTCTTGATATGCAAATCAGTAAGCCTCAATTGACGTGCGGCTCCTCAAATCTTCACCTGAGCAGACAGGATCCTCTCCCGTCTACTTCCTTGTGTACTTACCAGAATAATGTCCCTCTCCCTTCATTGCGAATTTAGTCCTGTGACCACTGTGGTGGGACAGCCGCATGGATCGGGCCCACTTTTGGTCATGGAACCCCCTTTAGCCCTTTGGCTTTTCACAGGGGCTGTCTGTTGGGAGTTTAAATCATTAGACAGTTATCAGGTACGTAAAGCTGATTTATACAAACTGCTTAATGTGGAAAAGAGGTAAAATGACACGGGGAACCATTTTTGTTGGATACGTACATAACAAAATACAATTTTACTGAAGTTTAGTAACGCTCAGCAACAGCAGCGATCCACCCAATAACCGGGCCTGTTAATCCCCAGTCCCTCGGGCCTAGCCAGATAGCTTCAGCTTGGTTTGGACATTCTGTTAAGGTGGTCTCTGCTGTGTGACATTTTTATAGAGTAGCGGCTTATATTCCCGTCACTAAGTTTTCCCAGTTTTTTTTTGTTTTTTTTTTTTTGTAGTAAAATTCAGAGCTCAGCGTATAGTTGAGTATTTACAGTTGAATTTTTTTTTTCCTCATAGTGAAAGGCCAAAGACAAGGGAACATTACAGGCATCCCCTACTAAGACACCAACCCAACTTCAGACTACCCCTAGTTACAGACTGACCCTCTGCACACTGTGAACTCCTCTGGTGTTACCTATATCTTCCCAGACTGCAATGATCAGCCTTTAAGGCCGGCGGGCCACACGTAGCGCTTTGTCCTGCGCTTTCAAAAATTAACAACAGGAACCACCGATGCGATCGGCCGCGAGGCCCGCCCCTGTGGGCATCGACTTTGTCTGCGTTTGCAAGCGCCGACAAAGCCTACGTGTGGCGCCATCCTAAGGTGTCTGTCATTAATTTTATTGATCTCCTTGGTCCAAATTCCAGGAAACATGTTGAACTCCAATTGGTCACTGTTACAAAACATGTTTTTGTCTGGATCTGTAATTAAAAATATACAGTTTCCGCTACATACAATTCCAACTTTAGAACAACCTATTTAACTCTACTTGTATGTATACTCGCGTGTAAAGACTGTGTGGGCTATACCCAAAGGGGTGTTACAGTGCCCCCGTTTTCTGTAGTGCCGTTCTTCAAGACAGACACCATAAAAGCAGCACTATCATGAGGGGCTACAGAAAGGGCCAGTATAAGACTGGTGGCTGCGAAATGGCCCATTATAGTGGGTTGGGGTTGAAACAAGTTTTCAAGACAATGGGCTCATTACACTAAGGATGGTCCGGGACGCCTTTTGTCGGGTTTCCTGACGATTTCGTTTTGGCGTGCATTTAAGGGGGTTTTTTGGCAAACCGCATCGGATTTTTGGGCGCATCGCTTGCACGCGATCACAAATCGGGTAGCGGGCCCTCGTACAACCGACGGCTTCGGACTACACCGGGATTAACATTTAGAATTGTGTGCCAGACACACCACTTACAAGCGATGGAGAATAAGGTGAACTCCACGGATGCATGAACTCGGGCGCACGAGCTCCGTGAATCGCGCCAAACTTAATCTGCGTCAGAACCATCCAATCGGGATCGCGACAGGACCAATGTAGTAAATTTGGCACGGTCAAAATGATTTAAGTGATATTGAAACATAAAATCCTATTAGTGTTGCTCCATACTCTGCTGGGTTATGATGTGAATTGCAGCCTGGGAGGGCTTTGTCCAAGTTCTTGGGCGCCCTACTTGCTGCTCGAGTTTATTGTGGTGGTGTCACTGATTTTCCTGACCTGGGAAAAATTCATGTGTCTACAGGTTACTTTCTGTGTATAACTTTAAAGGGGTTGGTCTAACTCAGTAATTTCTTTGGTTTATACCTTTGGCAACAGAGATCGAAAATCTATGAACCTTTAGCATTTCCTCTCATTATGTATTATTTATAAGCTCTGTACATCATCACTCTTGAGTTAGTCTGACGTGACGTTTCTTCTCCTACGTTAGTGATTGATTGTGGGCATTTAAAACACGAGAATAGTTTTGGTAATTATTGTAGGTGTCTTGGACCTCATCCACTGCAGAGAATCATCCGTCCCATCGCAACATTGTAATGTATCTGGCAGATGCCGCTGTGCACTCCATGCCTCCGTGTTCTCTCTTTCCCGAAGCGTTGGATTAATGGTCTCTTCTATTTCCTATGTATGCCGTAATGCCATCGTGAAAGTGGTCATTGTGTATTTTCTGCATCATTTCATAACATAATTGCTGTTAGGTAAGGTAATATTAGGCCCTTATGCACAAGAGCACTGTGATGCGTCGCACCGTCGCAGCGCGTGCTGCTGGCCGAATCCGCCCCAACGCTGAACAACCAGAACTGCACTGACCGTTGGTGATACATGTCTATGCCTCCATTGTTAGAAGAGAGAGCCAGGTTTTGGAGTACTTTTCACTGAATCGTTAAAGTTGGAGACAGGTAGGTAGTACTTAATCAGTCCTACATAAATTACAGTGGCAGAAAGGAGGCAGTAATGTTCTGCCCTACATAAGCTGCAGTGAGTTACTAAATGCTACTTTTCTACACCTTCATCATTTTACAAGAGAAAAGGGTATGATAGTACTATCTGGGTTCTGGTGCTCGGGTTATAGCGACCGAGCGTAAAGTAGTACTATTTGTCCTATATAAGTTGGCGGCATAGACGAACAGCGGTACTATTCTGGTGCCTACAATAGTTTACAACAGTGAACAGACAGGAAGAAAATAATTTATATCCTACTAATTTGGCATCAAGTTACTGGGCTCCAACACTTTCTCTGGCTGCAGCATTTTACAAGGAGAAAGAGAATCCGTAGTAATCTGTGCCTACTAAGTTATAGCAACAGACAGAGGCAGTACTGTCTGTGCATACTTTATTTAATGAGAACATTTTCTACTGATTTATGTGATGCAGACTATCTATCTATATCTAATCTCAATTCACAAGAAGAAATACAGGGGGGCAAGACTGACGTCCCTGCAAAATTACAGCAGTAGACAGCACTAGCTGTGCACACTTTTTTTACTAAGAACAGGAAGGTATTTGTCCTACTTATTCAGAGTTAGAGACAGGAAGGCAGTAACTATCTTGCATAAAACCCTTTTGTGGGTTTTATTAAGAATTGTATCTCATTATTATGGTGACACAGTGCTCTCTATGCCTAGATTATTCCGGATAAATACAGGAGCCCAAATTATCTGTGTTCGAGTATTTAACAGCAGTAGACAGGAAGGGCGAGTACTATCTGGACTTGCAATCATTTACTGATAACTAGTTTGTACATGTGTTTATAGTGAGGCGATACATCTATGCCTCTATCAGTTAAAGTGGTAGAGTGACGGTGATTTGTTTCGAGTGATCAACGCTCTCTACCACCCTGGACATCATTTTACAGAGAGAAGACAGGGATACAGCACTATCTGGACCTACATCATTTAAGGAAACAAGGTGCTGCAGACTGGGACGGTCCGCAACACGTCTCACATGCTTCCGTATGGTCATATGAGTCACTACAGCTTGGTACAATCCCCTTGAAGGGTCAGATGTTTGTGCTAATAGCTTACCGACCCGCAAATACGACAGAACACAGAGGACACAGTTCGGATCTGTATTTTCACATTGCCAGATACTTTTATGGGACAGTCTGAGCCACAAACACGTGCAGGTATATGATCGATTTGAGTTTTCTCCCCTCCACACAGATCCGTGAACACGTTGGGAATGTGCAGGGGACATTGAAACATCAAATCCATCGATAAACCAGGGACAAACTTACTCGTAGATCCAGGCACCGTGACTTGTGGTCTCTTCTGATATTTGTTATCCATGACCACCTTCCTTTTTAAAGCACAGTTTGACATTATGGTAATGAGACCTGAGGTGTTACTAGAGCCACTTTGTACTGCAGCTTCACAGGCTGGAAACACTGTCTCCCCTGTCCAGCATCGAGGGTCTTGTTAACCCCCCCAGAGCCCACCTGACTCATTCCATAATTTTAAAAGTTTATTTAGAATGGCATGTATTAATAAATATAAGAAGATACCACATTCACAGTGACTGGATTACGATAAGTGTCCCCTTGTTTATCAATGATGGAATCTGATGGTAGATTTCCTGTAATATGAAACAAGTTGGTAGAGAAATAAAGGGTTTAATAGCCCCCATTGAGTCACACACCTTGCACACGGTTGCTATCCGGAGCAGTATTATGGAGGAATGTGATGTTATTGTGTGTGCTCGGCTTCCTCTAACTAGTTCTGTATTAGTTTCTTGAAACTTTCTGTTTTTCTTTCCTTTCATGTCTCCTTCTCCAGGGACTTAAGAAACAGACAACCCTTACACTTCGTATCCCAGGAGGGGTTCAAGAGTTACTTATGTTCCCAGCGCTGCCGATAAGCTCTGCCCATCTTGCCTAAGTGGCCGCTGCACTGAAAGTGCCCTGGTAGGTATCCCACCTCATACCTGCCCTCATTACTATTCAGGCAAAACCTAATAATGATACACTTCTTCCTTTCTGCCATATGACAAACTCAGGCAGTAGGAGATTACTAACCAATTTCAGTATGGTATAACCCTGGATATGCCATAAGGGCTACAACAAATGTCTCTTTATAACCCATTTTGCTTTATAATCCTGGCAAATCTTTAAGCGAAATAAAACAGATCAGAAATGTTCCTTTTCCTCCTGCTTTTTACAGTAAACACAACGATGTATGAGGCTAGGCTCCATATGTATCCAAAAAGGGCTCCTACTCACCATATGGAGTCATGATAGTGTCTTGGCATTAGTAACAATCTTTGGAGGTCCTCGTGCTGGACTCACCATTCTTCCTGTACAGAGAGACCCTGTAGAGAAGCTACAATGATAGTCTGAATTTGCCCTCCTTCTTTCATTGTATTGGTGGCCTTAGGCGGCCAATACAATTGAAAGCTGTCGAAGCACAGGTAGCAATAAGTAACTGCCATATTGGCAATTCACAGTAAATACGTGGATTTTCGTTGCAGTTTGGGCACTCTGTCTCCAAAAGGTTCGCCATCACTGGTCTATGGTAAGAGATAATGGTCTAGGAATACTGTGGTCAAAATATTTTGGAGGAAATGTGTTTTTGGCATTGGATGAATGTGCAGAAGCAGTGCAGAAGCAGAATGAGGAGAACTACAAGCTACATAGTTGTTTATCTGGGGAGGCTCAGCAGATATAGTGTGTTGTGGAATAGCAGATAGATGTGGGAGAGCTGACTGTCATTGTGTGTAACTTGCATCTCATGGATCTCATCATCTCTGATCTGTCTCATCTCTCTTTCTATGTGTCAGATACTAGTACAATATTCAGCAGGTAAATGAAAGTTTATATAAACCTTGTACCCTGATAATCTAAGCACACTGTCACCCCACAGAACTAGATGGATCATAATGGGGCTCATTTACTAAGTGTCCCTCGGACACATTTTTGTTGAAGATTTCCATTTTTTGCGCCGAATTGCCCCGGGATTTTGGCGCACGCGATCGGAGTGCGATCTTTGGAGGTCCTCGTGCTGGACTCACCATTCTTCCTGTACAGAGAGACCCTGTAGAGAAGCTACAATGATAGTCTGAATTTGCCCTCCTTCTTTCATTGTATTGGTGGCCTTAGGCGGCCAATACAATTGAAAGCTGTCGAAGCACAGGTAGCAATAAGTAACTGCCATATTGGCAATTCACAGTAAATACGTGGATTTTCGTTGCAGTTTGGGCACTCTGTCTCCAAAAGGTTCGCCATCACTGGTCTATGGTAAGAGATAATGGTCTAGGAATACTGTGGTCAAAATATTTTGGAGGAAATGTGTTTTTGGCATTGGATGAATGTGCAGAAGCAGTGCAGAAGCAGAATGAGGAGAACTACAAGCTACATAGTTGTTTATCTGGGGAGGCTCAGCAGATATAGTGTGTTGTGGAATAGCAGATAGATGTGGGAGAGCTGACTGTCATTGTGTGTAACTTGCATCTCATGGATCTCATCATCTCTGATCTGTCTCATCTCTCTTTCTATGTGTCAGATACTAGTACAATATTCAGCAGGTAAATGAAAGTTTATATAAACCTTGTACCCTGATAATCTAAGCACACTGTCACCCCACAGAACTAGATGGATCATAATGGGGCTCATTTACTAAGTGTCCCTCGGACACATTTTTGTTGAAGATTTCCATTTTTTGCGCCGAATTGCCCCGGGATTTTGGCGCACGCGATCGGAGTGCGGTGTGCTGTTATGTGTGTATCTGCCTCTCGCACTTCATAATCCTTAATGCCTCAGGATAGAGGAGGGGAACACCACTTTTCAATGGCGTCTCCCTCTGTGCCTCTTTCGCTTAGAGTCCATCTCACTGACCGACGCAGGGAGAAGAGGAAACAGGATGAGTCATAACTCTCCTGCTGCAGCCTCTCCTATTCATCACTGCTCAGGCATGTAAACAAAGATCCACTGAGAGATTGCAGTCAGCACTAAAGTAAACATTCAGGGATTATTATATCGCGGCCATGCAAAATGAAGATACAGTGCGCATGCACCAGTGCTTTGGAGGCCTTGATGACGTCAGCGGCTCTTGGGAGGAGTTTCAAGCACGGAAGGTGCTTTCATTGTTATGCTAGTGACCGCACACCGTGCGCCTAGGAGCACCAAATGGGTCACTTGCCTAGTGTATAAATCAGATTTTTGACGAAACTGCATATTCAGTGCCTTATCAAGACCACCTTCAGCATCACCTTACCTACCCCTGTGTAAAGGTATGTTTGGCTCGCAATGACCATTTTGAAATGGTAGATTTCCTTTAAGGCAGTAATGGCACATGGTCAACTTATGTAAAAGAGGGGCCAACACCTTTCAGGGTCAAAGAGTATTAAAACAATTTGTTGGGGATCACTGGCAAAATTTTATAAGCGGTGGGCACCGTGGAAGACCACTCCTGTGGACCATAGGTGATGCCACATGCACAATGAACTTGATGTTATCCAAACTAGTCCCTAGCTTCCAACATGGACCCAGACACTTCCCCCCCCCCTCCTGTGGAAAAAGTATAACATTATCTTATATTTCCCGGTTGAATTCACAGAATTTATATCTTAGCTGATAGTGTATAGATGTCCTGTAAGGAGGTTTTCTTGGAGGTCTCCCTCCCCCTCTCGTATTGCTCTCCATGCTGTTGGCATCCACTGAAGCACTAATAACACAGTTCTCCGTTCAGGGCTTTTTGTCATGTTTTGCTGCACTGAGCTAAGGCTTCCGATTCCTTAGGATCTAATAAATGTTTTCACTTCCTCCACTGTCATCTCGCTGTCAACATTAACATTTCAAAAGGAATTTACACCAAGCTAATAGGCGGAGAGACAGGAGGTATGGGATAATGCCGACCTGCCAAGAGTGGGAAACTTTTGCGCCGAATTGCCCCGGGATTTTGGCGCACGCGATCGGAGTGCGGGGCGTGGATCGCGGCAGACCCGAATCCTCGGCGGACAACGCACCGCGGGATCGCGACAGGACCGGGTAAGTAAATCTGCCCCATTGTGTCTGCTTAGACAGGCCCTGCCTACACCCTGGGATTTTATACTGAGCAGCCTATGGAGCAATAAAACTGAGTAACATTGTGACGTAAAGGGTTAAACATTATCTTTATTGTGTAACCATCACTAGGGGATTGAGATTTGCAAATTCTTTTTCATGGGAAAACCCCTTTAATACTTTAGTATTAAAAAATATACCACCTTGTGCAATGCAATTATTAAAATACACAAGATTTAATGGCATAAATTAAAGATAAATGACAAACATATATGGGGCATTCATTGTGTACCGGTGTATTACGAAACATCGCCCCTCCGGCACCAATCAGCCCCATCAGGCGGCTCTGGCTTGAATCGTTAAAGTGGGCCATTGTTATACATGTGCTGTTTACTTGGGGTATGTGCAATTAGGACTTATATAGCCTAGCATGGCAGTCATGAAAGGGTTAAACAATCCAAAATACCTCATTTTTCATGGTGTATAGGATGTATAATCCCCCCTGATACCTGGCAGTGGGCTCTGTCATACCTGTATTTTCCACTGAATGCTCGGCTTGGTAGTCAGCCTCGGGTACTCGCTCGGTGCCAAGCAAGGTTTTGAGAGGCCAGAAAGTTCAGATTAGTTTTGAGGACTCTAGCGGGACTATAAAAGAGTGAAAAGACATTGTAAAAAGAAAATGTTTAAAAAAAAAGCAATTAAAAAACAAAGCTACATTTTATTCTTAAAATGTAAAAAAGTTGCAAAAACGTTAAAAAAAATGCATGCAAAAATGACAACCTTTCAAAAGAAAGACCACCCTGACTTTTGGGATAAGACAGACCTGCATTGCTCCAACATTTCCCGCAGTCGTCCTGTTACATGAGAACTGCTGGAGAACGCCCAGGCCCACAGCTTCGCTTAGTGAGGTACTTTGTCCCTCTCGCGGCGCTGTAGAGCGGCGGCCGTGGTTGCTATGGCTATAGGGAAGGTTAGTGCGGTGGCCGCCGGGCTGGTTCTGTGATCCCGGGAGCGGTAAGTACCGAAGATAAGTGTCTTCATGTCCCCTCACATCCTGCAGGCTCACCCCATTGTCTCATCCGCTGAAGCATTACTCTCATTGGAGGACATAGAAATCATGACATTCCGTACTGGGAAAAGCTGGGTGACTGGAAATGTGGCTTCGTTTACAGTTTGCATAGAGTTAATTCCAGGGACTCAGCTTTCCCAGACACTTTTCCAGGGTCTCAGCTTTCCCAGAGTGTGATTGTGCCCATTCCTCTATGTAATACATTCCGGGCTGTGGAAAAGCTGGGTGTCAGCTCATTGGCTGGAGCCATCTATCTCCCTACACTGATCTCCATGCTGATTGGTGGGGATATCCCTTCTGTTGATGCATTATACTATGGAGGTGACATAGGCCATGGCGATGTACCCATTGTCTTATAATTGAACCCCTCACATCCTCGCTATAGACTGGCTCAGTGGTCACGTGCACCATATGAGCGGTGATGTGATGCCCCCTCTCAGGACTCTATACCAGCATTTCTTGTACCCACTAGATCACATCCCCCTCTCCTCTCCCTAGAGAATTATGGTCAAAAAATGTCAGCGTCTTCAAGAGGACAATCCAGAAGTACTGCGCCAAGAAGTAAGAGCAGTCCAGCGCCTTCAGCATCTGCAACCCCGGCCGGCGCGGGTCATGTGAGGCCAAGCGATAAGCTGAACCCCAAGACTATAGACCCGGTGAGTAGGTAAAGGTCCTGATCCGGAATAATGATCTGGCTTACAGGCAGCTGAGAGCAACTTTTCTATAGGAGCGCCCATTTACTGCAGGATTTAGCAGAAGCTTATCTTACGTCATAGTTTATACGGTTGAAAAAAGACACTTGTCCATCAAGTTCAATCAGGGTAGGGATTGGATGAGGAAGGGATTTAGGGGAAACAATCCTATATAACATAACCATCAATGTTATTTAGGTGTAAAAAGGCATCTAGACCCTTCTTGAAGATGTCTTGTATTATATGGAGAATCCTGGTGTGATTTGAAAGGCAAAATTCTTATCTTTACGCTTACACTAAGGTTCTAGGCGTCATAGAGCACATCTGAATAGAAACGTCTCCAATAACCTCTAAAAGTGATTCTTCTCAGCTCATTCACTTAAAATTTTGAAATTTATTTTTTTTAATTGGTTAAACGTGTGAGATATCACATAAAAGAGGGAATTCTACAAAGGACACTTCATCCCCTACCTGAGGGGGGTGGGTACTTTCATGGGGTAATACCTGGAGTCCCCGTGTTGTCATTTTTCGGTTCCGTTACTTTTATTGTGTCTCTGTTTGCTCGCAGTTTGCTGAGACCCAGCGCTCCTCCTCTGCCTTTGCAGCGATATATTCTAAAGGAGGGATTCCATGCAGGTAACTTCAGCTTTTGTAAGTTTTTTACATAAACAGATGCTGTAAAGAAGCCAGAAGTGACAGCGCCAGGTCTTGTGGGCAGCGTGTCCCTCTCTGCTGTTTGCTTGTCCTCTGTGTAGTCCATAGACAGACACATGGGGACATTTATCATACGCCGCAGATACATCACGAGGCGGCAGCCTCCTCATATATCTGGTAGCCGCCTGCGCTGGCATACAATGCACCAGGTGTAGATTTGCGCTATTACCATTTAGACGTGAGCAGTGATAGGCTATAGTGAGTGTGATACTCCGTATCCTTCTTCACTCCACTCCCACTCAGCATGGGAAAAATAATCACGCTTCCTAGCGGTTGCCAAGGCATTGCAATTATTTCAGGCCCTCCGGAACTCCAGGCCGATTCTAGCCATGGATAGTTGCTAGGGGTGTTCTTTTGCCATATCAGCTGTTCGGCCGGCAATATGTCAGGGTCGGGTGGCTGAACCTGAGAATGGACATTAAAGGGCACCTGTCAGGTCAATAAAACAATCTAGCTGCACACACTAAAGGAAGAATCTCACTAGCCCTCCCCCAGTTATTGCTCTGTTAAATTTCTAACTTTATTGGAACATACAGAAAACCTATGAAATACTGAGGTACATGGCGGTCCGATCAACCGACCTCGCTTCATGGGGTCTGGCATATTCATGTGGGCCCGTCCAAGGCACTCGCCTCTCTCAGCTTCTCCACTGGGCCGCCACCCACATACAAAATCCCAGCGCTGACTGTAAGATTTGATGCTGCAGTCACCACCCCCTCATGAATTCTCCAGACTGTCAGAAGCTAGGTCCCTCGATCGACCACTATGGTCCTCAGCGTTTCATAGCTTTCCGTATCCTTTAGTGTGTGCAGCTAGATTGTTTTATTGACCTGACAGGTCCTCTTGAAGTCCAATAGTTTTGGCATTCACCTCCTGGCAAATCTATTACAATGTGCACTAGTAACTGCATATAAAGCTGTCTGGTCACACATGAAATAACTGTATGGCCTTGTAGGTGACATGTCCAGTATCATATCTTTTGATTGGTGGAGGTCAGACTCGGGTAACATCTGTGTATATAGATATCACCGTATCCACCATTCTCAATTCATCTCCTACAGCCAGTTGCACTCTCTGTGACTCAATCCCAATTTCCTCCCTCAATTTCTTTTGTCAATATGGGGGTTCTCTGACAGCCCCAACACTAGTTAGCTGCTTCCTTTATTTGATGCAAGTGGAAGCTAAGCCTGCAGTACCTCTTAACGCCCACTGCGCAGTGGATGGAGACATCTATCTTTGAATCTTTTCATAGTATAGTAACCAGGCAATAGTAGCTGGGTGTCAATTTGCCCGTATTCAGCGACTGATGACCTGTCATCAAGTTGGAAAACCCCTTTAAGTTTGGGGCATGCATTAAACTAGCACTCCAGCCCCATTATAAAATTTAAATTGTTGAGACAGTAATGAGTATAAGTGGTGCATTGTGAGTGCTGTCACTCATCTTCTATGTCTGTTTCGCAGATTGGTCCATGGCTCTGTAAAACACAAGTTACAATGGGAACGTTCTCCGGAAATGATACCATTCGACCCTCTGCTCATAACTTTAGCTGAGGTAAGCAATGACGGTGATTTTATGCTTTTCCATGGGCCTTACAGTGTCTTGTCCCATATTATCTTGCGAGGTTGAGTTGTGATAGTTCAGAGATTGAAGAGAGACAGTCGCTAGCACTCGGCCGACCACTATTCCAGGTTCTATGGGCTCCTTTACATACAGATTTGGCACAAGTTACACATCATTTACTCATACAGTTGTATGTTTCTTGCAAAATATTATCCACCTGGTGTGAAGTTATAGCCTGAAGTCCACATCATGTTGAAAGTGGAACCAATAGTTTTGAAGAAATTACTCCAGCAGGAATGTATTTCCCTCCTTGCACCCAAAACTTATTAAAGTGTATAAAAGAGAAGTGCAGACATTGAACGCTTTGTTCCCTCCAGTACAGGCCCCGTTATAATCAAACATGTTTTGACTTTTAGCCTCGTTTTATTATCTGTCCTGACTTTTATCAATCCCATGATGCCTCAGAACATCATCAAATGGGCAGCTCACCATCTCAGTCTGCCTTCCTCAAAATTTAAGAGACAACCAGAAAGCAGCCCTGTTCTCTTCTTATAACTGTGAGACAGGAAAGCATCCAATCATCTGGGAATTTAATATGTTACTGCTGGGCGAATGATTTTAAATGTGTGTGCATTTATGGGGTATATGGACACATAAAAAAAATAAAACAATACCCGGACAAGACCTGTCACCAGAATGTTACCCCTCACATCAATAATGCCAGCTGGCAAAGGGTTAAAAGCCCCCGCCCCCCCCCCCCCCCCCTCCCATGCCACCTAAAATTATCTGCCATTGAGGCACTGTACCTTAATTACAGCCGCCTTTCTGATATGCAAATCAGTATGCCTCAATTGAAGTGCGTCTCCTCAAATCTTCACCTGAGCAGACAGGAAGTCCTCTCTCTGTCTACTTCCTGTACTTACCAGAATAATGTCCCTCTCACTTCATGGCGAATTTAGCTGTGAGCACTGTGTGGGACACCGCATGGATAGGGCCTAACTTTTGTTCATGGGAAAACCCCTTTAAGCCCTTTTAGGCTTTTCAGGGGCTGTCTGTGAAGAGTTAAATCATTAGACACTTTATCAGGCTACTGAAAGCTGATTTATACAAACTGCTTAAATAAGTGGAAAAAGAGGTAAAAGGACACAGGAACATTTTTGTTGGATAAAGTACATATAACAAAATACAATTTTACTGAAAGTTTAGTAACGCTCATCAACAGCAGCGGTCCACCAATAACCGGGCCGTTAATCACCCAGTCCCGGGCCTTAGCCAAATAGCTTCAGCTTGGTTTGGACATTTCTGTGAAGGGGGGCTCTGCTGTGGACATTTCTCTGAAGGGGGGCTCTGCTGTGGACATTTCTCTGAAGGGGGGCTCTGCTGTAGACATTTTATTAGAGTAGCGGCTTATATTCCAGTCACTAAGTTTTCCCAGTTTTTTTTTTTTTTTGTAGTAAAATTCAGAGCCTCAGCGTATAGTTGAGTATTTACAGTATGAAATTTTTTTTTCCTCATAGTGAAAAGGCCAAAGACAAGGGAACATTACAGGCAGTCCCCTACTTAAAGACACCCAACTTACAGACGACCCCTAGTTACAGACGGACCCCTCTGCCCACTGTGAACTCTCTGGATGTTACTATATTCCCAGACTGCAATGATCAGCTGTAAGGCCGGCGCCACACGTAGCGCTTTGTCTGCGCTTGCAAACGCAGACAAAGTCGCGCCCACCGGGGTGTCTGTCATTAAGTTTTATTGATAATCCTTGGTCCAAATTCAGGAAACAAATGTTGAAACTCCAATTGTCACTGGGACAAAAACATTTTTTGTCTGGATCTGCAATTATAAAATATATAGTTTCGACTTACATACAAATTCAACTTTAGAACAAACCTATGTAACCTATCTTGTATGTATACTGCGTGTAAAGATCTGTGTGGGGCTATACAAAAAGGGGTGTTACAGTGCCCCCTTTTTCTGTAGTGCCGTTCTTACATAGACAGACACCATAAAAAGCAGCACTATCAGGAGGGGCTACAGAAAAGGGGCCAGTATAGACTGGGGGCTGCAGGAAATGGCACATTATATGGGTTGGGGTTAGAAACAAAGTTTTCAAGACAATGGGGCTCATTTACTAAGGGTCCGCGGAGCGCATTTTAGTCGGGTTTCCTGACGATTTTCGTTTTGCGGCGCATTTAATGGGGTTTTTTGGAAAACGCAATCGGATTTTGGTGCATCGGCTTGCACGCGACACAAATCGGGTAGCGGGCCTTCGGACAACGCGACGGATTCGGACTACACGCTGGATTTAACATTTAGAATTGTGTCGCAAGACACACACTTACAAGCATCGGGAAGAAGAAGGTGAACTCCGACGGATGCAGGAACTCGGGCGCACGAGCTTCGTGAATCGCGCCAAACTTAATCTTCGTCAGACCATCCGAATCGGGGATCACGACAGGACCAGATAAGTAAATTTGCACCCAAAATGATTTGGTGATATTGAAACATAAAATCCTATTAGTGTTGCTCCATACTCTGCTGGTTATGATGTGAATTGCAGCCTGGGAAGGGCTTTGTCCAAGTGCTTGGGGCGGCCCCTACTGGCGGCTCTAGTGATTGGTGGTGGTGTCACTGATTTCATGACCTGGATTCATGGGTCTACAGGTTACTTTCTGTGTATAAACATTTAAAGGGGTTGTCTAACTCAGTAATTTCTTATTTATATACCTTTGGCCAACAGATCGAAAATCTATGAAACCTTTAAGCATTTCCTTCTCATTATGTAATATTTATAGCTCTGTACATCATCACTCTTGAGTAGTCTGGACGTGACGTTTCTCTCCTACGTTCAGTGATTGATTGTCATTTAACACGAGAATAGTTTGGTAATTATTGTCAGGTGTCTTGCACCCATCATCCACTGCAGAGATCAATCCCGTCCCATCGCAGACATTGTATGTATCTGTCAGACGCCGCTGTGCACTCCATGCCTCCGTGTTCTCTCTTCCCGAAGCGTTGGATTAATGGCTCTTCTATTTCCTATGTATGACGTAAATGCCATCGTGAAAGTGTCATTGTGTATTTGTCTGCATCATTTCATAACATAATTGCTGTT
The DNA here is from genome assembly GCA_019512145.1 of Engystomops pustulosus. Lineage (NCBI taxonomy): Eukaryota > Metazoa > Chordata > Amphibia > Anura > Leptodactylidae > Engystomops > Engystomops pustulosus. The sequence continues at coordinate 29,302,170 of CM033641.1, forward strand.
TTGTGAAACGCTGCAGCGTCCTCCCATAAGTCGGTCAGGTAATAGTTAGGCCCCTTACACACAAGCGAATGTGATGCGTCCACCTCGCAGCGCGTGCTGGCCGAATCCGCCCCAACGCTGAGCAACCAGAACTGTACTGACAGTGGTGATACTATGTCTATGCCTACATTGCTAAAAGAGAGAGCCAGGTTTGGAGTACTTTCACTGAATCATTTAAAGTGGGAGACAGGTAGGTAGTACTATCAGTGCCTACATAAATTACAGCGGCAGAAAGGAGGACAGTAATAGTTCTGCCTACATAAGCTGCAGTGAGTTACTAAAATGCAATACTTTCTACACCTGCATCATTTACAAGAGAAACAGGTATGATAGTACTATCTGTGCCCTGTGCTCGGTTATAGCGACCGAGGGGAAAGTAGTACTATTTGGTCCTATATAAGTTGCAGCAATAGACAGAACAGCGGTACTATCTGTGCCTACATAGTTTACAGTGACAGACAGGAAGAAAATAATATATATACCTACATAATTTGCATCAAGTTACTGGGCTACAACACTTTCTCTGGCTGCATCATTTACAAAGGAGAAAGGAAATCCGTAGTATCTGTGCCTACATAAGTTATAGCAACAGACAGGAAGGCAGTACTATCTGTGCATACTTTATTTAATGAGAACATTTTTCTACATGATTTATGGTGATGCAGGACTATCTATCTATATCTATCTCATTCACAAGAAGAAATACAGGGGGCAAGAATGATGTGCCTGCATAAATTACAGCAGTAGACAGCACTATCTGTGCACAATTTGTTTACTAAGACAGGAAGGCAGTACTATCTGTTCCTACTTAATTCAGAGTTAGAGACAGGAAGTACTAGCTGTGCATACTTCGTTTATTAAAAATTGTATCTACATTATTTATGGTGACACAGTGCTATCTATGCCTACATTATTCACGGAGAAATACAGAGGGCCCATATTATCTGTGTCTGAGTAATTTACAGCAGTAGACAGGAAGGCAGTACTATCTGTACTTGCATCATTTACTGATAAATAGTTTGTACATGTTTTATAGTGAGGCGATACCATCTATGCCTCTATCAGTTAGTGGTAGAGTGACGGGTGATGTTTCTGAGGATAACGCTCTTCTACACTGAGACATCATTTACAGAGAGAAAGACAGGGAGACAGCACTATCTGGGCCCACATCATTTAAGGAAACATAGGTGCTGCATGACTTGGGACGTGTCCGCAAAACGGTCCACATGTCTTCCGTATGTCATATGATGTCACTAGCTTGGTACAAGCCCCTTGAAGGGTCAGACGATTGTGCTAAATAGCTACCGACCCGCAAATACGGACAGAACACAGAGAACAGTTTGGCATCTGTATGTTTCACATTCCCAATAGACTTTTATGGGAAAGTCTGAGCCACAAACACATGCAGTAATATGATCTATTTGAGTTTTCTATACCCTCCACACAGATCCGTGAAAAACATGTGAATGTGCATGGGGACATTGAAACCATCAAAATCCATTATGATAAACCAGGGACATTACTCATAGATCCAGGCACCGTGACTGTGGTCATCTTCTTATTTTTTTTATCCATCACCTCCTTCCTTTTTAAAAGCACCGTTTGACATTATGGTAATGAACCTGAAGGTGTTACTAGAGCCACTTTGTACTGCAGCTTCACAGGCTGTAACACTGTCTCCCCCTTCCTCAGCACAGAGGGGCTCTGGTAACACCCCCCAGAGCCCACCTGACTCATTAGCATAATTTTAAAAGTTTATTTTAGAAGGGCATGTATAATAAATATAAGAAGATTACCACAGTCACAGTGACTGGATCTACGAGTAAGTGCCCCTCTGATGGTAGATTTCCTGTAATATGAAACAAGTTGTAGAGAAATAGAAGGGGTTAATAGCCCCATTGAGTCACACACATTGCACAGCTGGTTGCTATAGGAGCAGGTATTATGGAGGATGTGATGTTATTGTGTGTCTCGGCGTCTCTACTATGTTCTGTATTAGTTCTTCTTGAAACTTTTCTGTTTTTCTTCCTTTCATGTCTCCTTCTCAGGGACTTAAAGAAACCAGACACCCTTACACATTCGTATCCCAGGAGGGGTTCAAGGAGTTACTTATGGTTCCCAGCGCTGCCGATAAAGCTCTGCCCATCTTGCCTAAAGTGGCCGCTGCATTGAAAGGTGCCCTGGTAGGTATCCCACCTCATACCTGCCCTTCATTACATATTCAGGCAAACCTATAGACGATACGACTTCTGCCATATGACAAACTCAGGCGATGAGGAGATTACTAACCAGATTTTAGTAATGGTATAACCCTAGGATATGCCATAAGGGCTACAACAAATGTCTCTTGTAACCCATTTTGCTTTATAATCCTGGCAGAATCTTTAAGCGAAATAAAAACAGATCAGAAATGTTCCTGCTTTTACACTAAACACGATGTATGGAGGCTCCATATGTAGCCAAAAGGCTCCTACTCACCATATGGAGGTCAGGATAGTGTCTTGCATTAGTACATGCTACAAAGACTTCAAAACCATCCCTGCGTGCTTGTGTTCCACAATGATTATGTCACGGGTGGTCCCGTGACCCATATCGCGGGTTGCGGGCTCACCCGTGCTGCCCAGCCCCCGCCAGCGCGTCTCACCTGGCCCAGCTCCCGGCTCGCTTCCCTCCGCGGTCCGCGCGCGTCCCCGACTGCTAGGGCGCAAGCGCGGCTCCTTCTCAAGATTTAAAGGGCCAGCGCGCCATATTGGCCATATTGCCCAAATTTATATAAGCCTGCCTCTTCCTGTATCTCTTGCCGGATCTTTGTGCCTCACAGCCTAAGAGAAAGCTTTACTGCGATTAGCCTGCGTTCCTGTGTCTCCTGCGTTCCTGTGTATCCTGCGTTCCTGCGTCTCCTGTGTCCCTCCGTGTTCCTGTGTTACCTGAGCTCCTCCGTGTTCCCGTGTACTAGTGTTCCTCCGTGCTGCTGTTCTGTGTTCCCGTACCCCTCTGCTTGGACCTCCTGTTGCTGACCCCGGATTGAACTCTGACGTTGCATCTCTGCCGCATGCCCTGACCCTGTGCCTGGACTTTGACCACGAGATTGATTGCCGTTCTTGTACCTCAACCTTGGCCGCCACTGCGGACAAGTCACGCCTGAGGAACGACCTGGTGGTACCACGCCGCAGCTTGTCTAACCCGCTTTGCGGCGGGCTCTGGTGAAATCTGGGTACCACTTAGACTCCGGTCCCAGGTAGTGGCTTGTGTCATCGTCTGCAGTGGTCCAGTGGATCCACAACCCGCAAGCCTGACAGATTATCTTTCCATCTATGTTCTATAAGCCATAAGTATTGAGTCAGGGAGGCTGAGTTATAACTGTGTGACAGGAATCTGTCTAACTACAAGTAGTAACTGTGACACAAAATCCAGGCACTCGATTGTTACAATGCTCACGCCGATGTCGTTTTATTATGGCAAAGTGTAACAGTCTGGACTGTGATAGAAGTTTGTGCCCCCCTCTGTGGAGAGCCTGTGTTTGTACAGTTCCTTATAACCCGGATGGTCTGATGTCTTTGGTGACACGTGGATCTCTATAGACATTCTCTTAAATTGATCTTGTGATGCAGACACATTAAATTATTTTGTTTTACCACTGTCGGTTCTCTGTGTTGGACATGCAGGTTCACGCTGACGGGGGAGTTTTTGAAAGAGGACTGAATGGTTTGGTGCAGTTGAGCGCCGTGGTGGGGCCGGCTCTGAATACTCATCTGAAGAACCTATTGACCAGTGTAAGTAGAAGGAGACGTAAGTGTAGATTGTACGTGACCACAGTACAGCGACGGCCTGTGCAGAGTCACCCCATACAAACCACTGATCTTGGAAGGGCAGGGAATTTCCTGGGAAGCAAATGCCTCTCAGATACACGGCTGTCTGTGTAATGCAAGGATAGGAGCGCCCCCTACAGAGCTTTTCTCTATAATGTCCTCCTTAGACATGAGCAGACCGATGGTTGGGTTCGGCCTGGCCAATCCTAGCCATGGCTAGTCGCTATAGACATCAGTTTGCCATATTGGTTGTTCAAGTCCAAGTCGGGCGACCGATCCCGACCATTGGGCCTGCTTATTTCTACTTCTGATCCGTTATTAGGTTCACATCTCCTCTGCATCGTATACATCGAACAATCGGAAATCATATATTCCTGTGTCAACCATTTGCAGCCCGGGCAGTTTTGTTTTTTTTTAGCAAACAAAGCTGTTTTTATTCCACATTTCTTGTTTCCTGGAGATGCGGTTGTATGTTAATAATAGATATTATTCTGTTTCATTATGTGGGAAATAGCCCAGACTGAACACAAGATGCCGGTCACATTGTTTATTCGCACTTGTAAATCATTCACATTCCTGTTGATGTGTGTGAAATTATTAAACCTTATATTTTGGACAGGTTTTTTCTATCCTACTCAGTCTATTTATGATACAGTAATTGGGATGCTATGTAATCCAATATTGAGCATAGAGTTGACCCTTGTTGGGCTCTATGTTAACCTGCAACGTTAAATAAAGTTTAAAAAGAAATCCATACTTTTTGGGCTTTTTTTCCATGTTTGTCTTTGACGCTGTATCCAACATAAAGTGGTCCAGTCATTTCAAGTTACTTAAATGATTGTAGGGATCCTAGTGGTGGGACCCCCATGGATCGTGATTATGGGGTCAATTGCACCCTACCTGAATAGAGCTGCACCAGTGCCTTAGGGATGAACAGAGCAGCAGGGCTCATATATGACCAGCAGCTCTGGGGTACAAGACATTTGGGGTACAACGGACCCCCATTCTCCTGATCCACTGACCCCACTGACAAGCAAGTTATCCCCTTCCACAAGTGATGTGGTTGGACAACCCCTTTAAATCATGTATTTTATGCCAATAACAGGCAACAAAATGGAATAATTGTCTCTCAATGTTCATCACAGACTGGAAAATGTAGAAGTAGAATGGAGAGGAAATGAAAAATGTTACTACATATGTAGAGTTATGTTCTCCTCCAGGTTTATACGTGATCATGGCTGTGCCTAGCTATATTAGGCGATGTGCTGATGTCACCGTTTCCTTGTTTTATTTTAGCTTTCCAAAAGATTAATGGACAGAAAATATAAGGATGGAGTCACCTCTGCACTACAGAAGCTGGAGCAGTACGGGGGAAAGGTAAATGTGCTGTACCCTCAGAAGCCATTACCCTTCAAACCCTCACCAGCAATAATACTGCTCCCGGGACTTAGCTCCCACTCCCTGCTCCTCCCCCTACATTATTGGGACCTAGCTCCTACTCCCTGCTCCTCCCCCTCGGCTGCTGGGACTCGGCGTCTGCTCACTACTCTTCTCCATTTGTTATTGGGACTCAGTTCCTCCCCCTGGGCTACTGAGACTCAGCTACTACTCCCTACTCCTCCCCCTCCTCTGTTGAGACTCAGCTCCTACTCCCTACTCTTCCCCATTTGTTATTGGGACTCAGCTCCTACTCCCTGCTTCCCCCCCCTCCACTGCTGTGACTCACCTGCTACTCCCTACTCTTCCCCCTTAACTGATGAGACTCAGCTACTACTACCTACTCCATCTCCTCCATTATTGGGACTCGACTCATACTCAATGCTCGTATCCATCTGCTGCCGGGACTTGCCTCCTACTCCCTACTCCTTGCCATCCGCTGTTGGGTCTCGGCTCCTATTCCCTACTTTTTCCCCTGCACCGCTTTGACACCACTCCTACTCCCTAGAGCTACATTCAGACGACTGTTATGGGGCGGCACCATACAGTTCCGTACCCAGGGAAAAGATAGGACAAGTCCTATGTTTCCCCGTAAGATCTCAATGGAGAGGGGCGCAGCGCTCACCCCCTAATTCTCTCCTGTGCAACCACGTGTGCCGCACGGTGGACACGCTTTCGTCTGAATGTAGCCTAATGCTCCCCCTCTGCTGCTTTGAGTCAGCTTCTATTCCCTACTCATACCCTCCGCTGCTTAGTCTTAGCTGCTACTCCCTCCACTGCCGGGACTCTACTCCTCTCCCTCTGCTGCTGGGAATGGTCACTTTCTTCCTCACCTTCCCCCTCCTACGCCCTCACCTTCCCCCTCCTACACCCTCACCTTCCCCCTCCCACGCCCCACTTCCCCACTCCCACCGCCCCCTCCACCTTCCCTTCCCCCGGCCCTCACCTTCCCCCTCCCACGCCCTCACCTTCCCCCTCCGTTGCTTTGACTCGGCTCCTATTCCTCTCTCTGCTGCTACAATTCAGCTCTTACTCCCTGCTCCTCCGCTGCTGTTACAGCTCACTTATACTATTGATTTATGCAAAAGTTATTGATTATTTGTAGATATTTACGGTTAACATAAATGAAAGTTGGGTTTATCTTTTCCTTGTTTTCTCCAAGGAAAGTCTCGGAATCATCAAATCTAAAATCCCAACCTACTGCTCCATATACAGCTGACGTGTGGCCGCACAGGGATGTTATCAGCCACAGTCCTGATGTCATCCTGAAGATGTCGCCTCTTGACATGAAGCGGAGACCAAACCGCAGCAGTTCTTTATTTTGTGTTTAACCCAAATGTGTGTTTCCCTCAGAGTTGTGCAAATATGAGATTTTATACCTATGGAGACAACGCAATGATATATATAATGTTATGTGTAACTTGCTATCATCCCGGGGAGACCATCAGTATTTACTTGATGAACTGAGTACAAGGTATATCAAAGAATTCATTATTTTTTCTACTATTCTTCAAGGATTGAACTTCATTTGATTAAAACTGCAATAGCTTAAAAGAGGTTTATTTATATTGCTAACTAAGTGTCTCCAGAATCTTCATGAGTAAGAACAGCTCCATTCTTCCTGTAGTGGACAAGTTGTGTTACTGCAACTCTCATATTAAGTTAAATGGAAGCGGAGCGACCCAACAACTACACATGTAATGCATCTCTTCTTGTGACAGTTCTTATTAAACCACAGATCCCATATGCAGCACATATTCTATGGATAGCCCATCTATATAGGTGGAAGGTGCGTACCTGAACTTTGGGTACACCCTAAAAAATACATCACTTACCTCCCCATTTTTGATGTCAGACTTCCAGGCCTTCACATGGTTTGTGCTTGAATGCTACTTATGTCCTGCCTTTTATCTACTCAAAAACTTCTATACTGCTATTAGATCTATGGCCACTGGACAACCCCTTTAAGGAGTACAAAAGGAGTGAATACTGGTGGAGTGATGAGCCTTAGATACTGGTGTATAAACCTAAACCTTCTACGTATCCCATTGCCTACAATACTAGTACTTACTCTGCAGATCCCCGTGTGCCTCCACATGGAAAATCATTGCTCTCAGACACTCATTTTATATCATTTTAAGCCCAGTATCTGCCCAGGATTTCTTCCCACCTAAGGTTCATCCTTCTCTATTTCTCGTATTTGTACTGAATGAAAGATTTCTTCGCTGTGGAATCATCTTGTAAACTGAGTGTATAAGTATTTGCCTCTGAGCTTCTGAGATGTAATTCAGTATTTTTCTATCCATTAAAATCATTCTACTAAAATATTTATTGCATTTGTAGAAAGTACTACCGTGGAGGCTTGTTTCCTTCTCGTGTGCTGTTATGTGTGTATCTGCCTCTCGCACTTCATAATCCTTAATGCCTCAGGATAGAGGAGGGGAACACCACTTTTCAATGGCGTCTCCCTCTGTGCCTCTTTCGCTTAGAGTCCATCTCACTGACCGACGCAGGGAGAAGAGGAAACAGGATGAGTCATAACTCTCCTGCTGCAGCCTCTACTATTCATCACTGCTCAGGCATGTAAACAAAGATCCACTGAGAGATTGCAGTCAGCACTAAAGTAAACATTCAGGGATTATTATATCACGGCCGTGCAAAATGAAGATCCAGTGCTTTGGAGGCCTTGATGACGTCAGCGGCTCTCGGGAGGAGTTTCAAGCACGGAAGGTGCTTTCATTGTTATGCTAGTGACCGCACACCGTGCGCCTAGGAGCACCAAATGGGTCACTTGCCTAGTGTATAAATCAGATTTTTGACGAAACTGCATATTCGGTGCCTTATCAAGACCACCTTCAGCATCACCTTACCTACCCCTGTGTAAAGGTCTGTTTGGCTCGAAATGACCATTTTGAAATGGTAGATTTCCTTTAAGGCAGTAATGGCACATGGTCAACTTATGTAAAAGAGGGGCCAACACCTTTCAGGGTCAAAGAGTATTAAAACAATTTGTTGGGGATCACTGGCAAAATTTTATAAGCGGTGGGCTCCGTGGAAGACCACTCCTGTGGACCATAGGTGATGCCACATGCACAATGAACTTGATGTTATCCAAACTAGTCCCTAGCTTCCAACATGGACCCATACACTTACCCCCCTCCCCTCCTGTGGAAAAAGTATAACATTATCTTATATTTCCCACCAAATACTGACCCTTCAGTGGTTATCCAAAAAGCTGACAACTCTTAAGTAATAATAAGTTTATAGATTCTATCTGTTGTAGAACTTTTTACTCGAGTATTTACAGACCCGATAGGGTTTCATAACTGCATATTCCTATCTTGATCCTGTTGGGGGTGAAATAGAATTAACCCCTTAGTTACTTTTTTACATTGACCAGCATCGAGTATAGGATACGGTTGAATTCACAGAATTTATATCTTAGCTGATAGTGTATAGATGTCCTGTAAGGAGGTTTTCTTGGAGGTTTCCCTCCCCCTCTCGTATTGCTCTCCATGCTGTTGGCATCCACTGAAGCGCTAATAACACAGTTCTCCGTTCAGGGCTTTTTGTCATGTTTTGCTGCACTGAGCTAAGGCTTCCGATTCCTTAGGATCTAATAAATGTTTTCACTTCCTCCGCTGTCATCTCGCTGTCAACATTAACATTTCAAAAGGAATTTACACCAAGCTAATACGGGGAGACAGGAGGTATGGGATAATGCCGACCTGCCAAGAGTGGGAAACTGGTGACGGTAACGATGCTGTGAAAAATCTGGAGAGTTTTAAAGAGCTAGTAGCACCCTAATATCTGTCATGAGGTTTAAAGGACATCTACGTGCGAGCCTTTTAGGAAAGTTTCTGTCTCCGTTTTTCTGATGATCTGCAATGTTCCAATACTGCTTGAAAACACTTATTAAGAATATGGAAATGAGACTCTTGGCTCTGCCATGTAATTAGATATGCATTCCCCCTCGTTCTTCATGGGCGTACATCGGTGGGCATACACTGGCGCTGCGGAGAGGAGCAGGGGATGAGCGCAGATCATCCCTGCCCCTCTTCATAGGAATAAACAGCGCATGGCACCATATTCAGTAGAAAGATAGGACATGTCCTATCTTTCCAGGGGCTAAGGCCATAGCCATAGAAGTATATCGGGGACATATATACGCTGTATGTATATCGGCCATATGTACGTCCCCTATACGTTCCTGTGAATGTAGCCTTAGTCTGGTCCCACCCAATGACCTGCAGAAAACCGGCCATGTAACCATAGGTGGGAGGGACCATGCTAACAAAGGGGTCGTGTATATCTAATCACACGTTCATGAGGTTTAAAGGACATCTACGTGCTAGCCTTTTAGGAAAGTTGTTGCCCCCGTTTTCTGATGATCTGCAATGCTGGAATACTGCTTAAAAACGCTTATTAAGAATATGGAAATGAGACTCTTGGCTCTTCATGGGCATACATTGGCGCTGCGGAGAGGAGCAGGGGATGAGCGCAGCTCACCCCCGCCCCTCTCCATAGGAATAAACAGCGCATGGTGCCATATCACGTAGAAATATAGGACATGTGCTATCTCTCTACGGGCTACGGAACGATGCTGCACCGTACCGCTCCCGTTCGGCACCGTGGGGCCATAGAAGTGTATCGGGGACATATATACACCGTATATACATCGGCCGTATATATGTCCCCTATACGTTCCTGTGAATGTAGCCTTAGTCTGGTCCCACCCAATGACCTGCAGAAAACCGGCCATGTAACCATAGGTAGGAGGGACCATGCTAACAAAGGGGTCGTGTATATCTAATCACACGTTAGAGCCAAGAGGCGTTCCGGTGTCGGAGCAGCTGCGGCTCATTTCCAAATTCTTATAAATAGTTTTTAAGCAATATCCGAACATTGCATTTCATCAGGAAAACGAGGGCAACGACTTTCCTAAAAGACCGGCACGTAAGTTTGGACAATCTACCATCAGTCATTATGATAGTAAATGTCCTTTAAGTCTTGAAATTGTGACTTCAAGTTTTTAAGTAACATAATTGGTTGCAAGAACAATCATCGCCTTCCCCCAGCAATTAGCCATGGTAATGATTGGGTAGGGGTACACCCCGGCTAATTATAGCCATGACTAGTTGCTAGGGGCATCAATTTTCTAGAATGTCAGTGCACTCCCAGATAACAATTATCATTTTGTCTAAGATGGTTCATGTGATCATTTGCAGCATCATGGGATTAATAGCAAACCAGAGGAGGTGGTGAAAAAAGGACAGTAAATAAAGGGGCACATTTTTCAGTGAAGAGAAGCTGCATTACAAAAAGTCATTTCAGAAAGTGTTATATACAGTCAGGTTGGGGTAAAGAGACCTTTCCATGACCTTGGGTATTGTCTACTTCCATCTCCCTATTGATTAGTTTTATATTTTTTCCAGGTTATATAAGATATGATCATTTCCCTATGCCCTTTCGGCAGAAGCATGGCAAGCAATGTATAGACATCTCTATTGACATTGGTCTAGGCTTATTGGTATATTGAGTTGGATACATCAGGCTGTTCTTTATAGAGATGAATGTTTCCTATTGATTCAGTCTATGACACGTTGGCTAATTGTATTTCCTAATTATATTATAATTGGTTTATTGGAACCATTAAATGAAGATGTACAGAACATGTAACTGACCAACATAACCTCGTGGTTATTCTGTATTCAGACCATCGTAAAATCCTATGAAGCCTCTAGGGTAAAAACATAAAAACCAGAAAAACTGGAAAATAATTTTAAGGGAACCTGTCACCTTCCTCCCCCACAAACCACACACAATAGAGGTCATTTGCTAAGGACCCGAATCGCGTTTCTCCGTCGGATTTTACCGTTTTGCGACGATTTTTCCCTGAATTGCCCCGGGTTTTTGGCGCACGGGATTGGATTGTGGCGCATCGGCACCGGCATGGCTGCGATGGAAATCGGGGGCGTGGCTGTAAGAAAACCTGACGGATTCGGAAGAAACACCATATTTAAAAAAAAAAAAAAAAAAAAAAAAAAAAAAAAAGTTTCACTTGACACGCACTTACCTGCACCCACGATAGCTTGGTGAACTCCAGTGAACTCCGACGGACTTCAGCGCAGCAGCGACACCTAATAGACATCGGGCGCACTACCTTAGTGAATCGCCGGAAGACCGCTGGATCGCGACAGGACCGGGTAAGTAAATCTAGATGTGTCTATTATTTTTCACTGATTCCTCTGTCCATGGGATTAGAGACACCATTTTAAAAAAAAAAAGACTTATTTGATGCTCTCTGTTACTAAAGATGCAGCCATGGAGGAGGACCTCCACCATACAGTCAACCTATACCGCCTTCTAACTGAGGTGGACACTGCTAACCCCGCTCACCTCAGAAATGAGGGAGTTGAGGGAGAAGTTATCTGTGTGTTACTCTCCGAAGAGAATTCCTGAGAGAGGGAAATGAGGGGGTTGGGAGAGATGTTGGCTGTAGGAGAGATGCATCTCTTTAAACCTCCTCCCCCAGGAATTCTCTTTAGCAAAGCCAACATCTCTCACCTCCCTCATTTCAAAGGTGGCCAGGTTACCAATGGCATCATCAGGAGGCTGGGTTGCTTGACTGGCTGTTGCGAGGCCGTAGATGGTCAGGCACTGTATGTCAGGAAGGGAGCCGCACTGGAGGCATCATAATAGTTATTTATATGCGGCCTAACATTTGAAAAAGACTGACTAGATTGGCTATTATTCCATGTCATGTCACTAGGCATCCTTCAAGTGAGACTATGATGTAGAGACCACAATAGGGAACATCTCTGTCCATGGCCAAGGTTGGATGTACTACGCCTGCTCCACCAAATGAGATCCCTTGACCGAGGTAAGTATAAATGTTTGGGTCTTTTTAGACTAATTATATAGGGCATTTTGGTACACTCAAAGTGGTAGTCCTCCAGACTTGCTGTACCCTCATGTTTGACTTCTAACCAAATATCAATTGTTGCTATCTAAGTCCAGGAACATTCTATAACAGATTTACAATTTAAATAGAAACTTAAACTTTGTGTTGCAAAGAACCTTTCGAGGGCGATGTGGTCACAGTTTTTTCTTTTTGGAGGTGTCCTAATGGACATTATTCACCGTTATATATTAAAGTACTAAATGAGACAACTTTTTCTTCTAGAAACCTTATTTTACTGAAGCTTCATGGTTGTTCATGACATTCTGTCAAATAAAAAAAAAAAAAGCAAAAAAAAAAAAAAAACACAGTCATCCTGTCCCTCCAAAGCTCCTTATGTGAATACGAAAAGAAAGGCAGCACTTCCTGAAACTTTCAGTCCTTCAACAGTTTGTAGACGTTTCTTCCAGGTAGAAGGCAATATCGACGGACAAAAACTTAGATTTTCATTTCTTAACCAAATAAATAAAATCTTCGATTTATATGAAATAAATAAGCGCAAAAAAAAAAAATCCACCCGTCATTTATATACCTGGTATCAGATACGGCCACTTTGTTGGTCAGGCCAATGTACTATGATATAAGTACTGGTCCATCCCATAACCCGTCTGAATGGAGAGCTCATAAGTGACAGGTGTTAAACAATACAATATGGTCAATAAATGAGTTGCTAATGGTAAAATCTACTTAAAGAGGTTCCCCGACTCATTTTAGTAGAAACCCCTTTGCTGTAGATCATTATAAAATTTTTTTTTTTTTAATTCACTTAAAGGGAACCTGTCACCAGGAGACCCATTTGTAGCACTCCCCCAGTCCCCACAGAGCATAGTACATACACTGCCAAAGTGCTTTTGTATAAAAAAAAATAGGTTTTACCGAAAAAAAAGATATGTTATATTGTACCTTTCATTAGCATCTGCTGTGTGACTAGGCAGTCGTCCCCTGGGAGTGGCTGGAAAGGAACAGTTCCCCCCCTCCCTTGGGAATCTGCTCCTCCAGGTTCCCTTTAACCCAGTTTCTCCTCCATTTCCAGTTTATTGCACCTGTTGCTGGTCCCTGCTTACGTCTCATTTGGGGCAGATAACTAATATGGCCAATGATTGGGTATCACTTCCAATCACAAACCTCATTTTGACCTCTCTCTAGGGGTCACCAGTCACGTAACCATACGTCCCCAAAAAGGTCCTTACATGGTTGCAACTGTGATCTCCTGGAAATGATGTTGGATGTGGTATTGGGAGAGACCGTCAAAGAAGAGAAGAAGGTTTCAACACAGGATAAGAAGAGACTGGGGAAGAAAGTTATTTAAAAAAAAGTTATTTTAATGATCTGCAGCAAATGGGCATCAACTAAAATCCCCCAGAAACCTGTTTAAAATAAGTAGCGTGGAATGTAAAACGATTCCCATCAACGGTGAAATGTATTAAGCATGGAAACAAATCGGATACACTATACATCATGAGACCTGATTCTTGGAAGGCATCATAGAAAAGCTACTTTGCATAAGATATGACTTAGTATAAAGCTGAACAGTCTATTCATGGAAAGATGGAAACTGCAGCTCCGGGTTATTGTCAAAAATAGAGAAAAGGTCCTTCATAGTCCACGGACAGGAGCTAAATCACATTCTCAAACAGCTGCATAGAGCACATGATGTTTTCATCCTGGAAGAGAGAAGAACATTTTGGTGTTGACTATTTGTAAAGTAGGAGAAGTAGTAGGGTTTAGACATGACATATGGATCACTTTTACTTCTATAATAATCATAGTATAACCCAAAAACAGAATGTTTTGCTATTTATGGTAATATTTTTTGCTAATTTACATAACACCATTAAATTCCAAAGTGTTGTACAAAATTCACTCACATGTGTCCCTTCCCCTTATTGGCGCTCACTTTCTCGGCCACTGTTTCCCAAACTGTTTGTTGGGACCCTCGCGCTGCATTTCAGCGATATAATTCCATCCTGTCTCTATCAGTTCTGGTGTATACAATTTAGTTGCCCCTGGATCCAACCGTAAATCTATGATGGGATTCTTCTCTTGTCTGCACACTACAGTGCTCTCTGCCTCCTGCCCGTAAATCCTCCGACTATGGTAGGATTCTTCTCCTGAATAGCTTCTCTTGTCTGCACACTGCAGTGCTCTCTGCCCCCTGCCCCTTGCATTACAAGACCAGCTCAGGCACAGGCACTTCCTGCCAGCAAGCAGCATTGTGCAGAGACTTACTCTACAAGCTACAGACTAGATAAGGTCTTTATCCAGGGAAGGGGGAGGGAGGCATATAGTAGAATTGACTCTGTGTGTTATAGGTGAGTTATCAGGGTTGTGAGCATCGTTGTGTAATATGCATCTCATTGATCTCATCATCTCTGATCTGTCTCATCTCTCTTTTTCTATGTGTCAGATACTAGTGCAATGTTCAGAAGCTAAATAAAAGCTAAATAAACCCTGTACCCTGATCATCTAAGCACATTGTCAGCACACAGCATCACATAGCACAAAGGGATCATAATGTCTCTGCATAGAGAGTCCCCCCCCACACACTCTGAAATTTTACACTCACCATCACTGAGTTATAGGAGTTAAAACCGCAATAAAACTGAGTAAAATTGTAAAGGTAGGGGTTAAAAATGATCTTTATTGTGTAAACATCACTAGGATACTAGAGTACTACACTTGGCAATGTCAGTCCTATAGAGATGAATAAAGCAGTGGGGCACATGTGGGACCAGCTGCTTTATGCATTTGAGGGACCAATTTGACCCCCTGTTCTTGTCATCTTTTGGGTCCCACTACTGGAACCCACTCCCACTAGTAAGTTATTCACAGGATGGGGAAAACTTGTTAGAGAGCTTTCACTTTCTTAGGATGGGCCAACACAACCCATAGAAAACCACTTTTTGGAAAATCATATCATGAACCTTATTTAAACCTTGAATTTCTCAAGGTTCAGTCATGTCAAGCAGTTACTTTTTACCTCCAGGAAAACATGAGAAGTTCCTTGAATAATTTATTTGTTTCCTGTCTACGGATCCATACAGCGATGTAGATGAAGGTCTTCAGAACAAACATTGTATTCCACCTCTGAGACCCTCTGGCCATAAATGCGTGAGCCAAAGATGACTTTATATAAATAAGGTGGGTGTTGATTTATTTTTTTAGGTATAATACTTACTTTTTGGCAGCTCTCAATGAATTCTTCTATGGTCACAACTCCATCTTTATTTATGTCCATCTTCTGAAAAATAAACACAGACATGACAATAGCATATTTTTAATACATTGTAGCCCCAACATTTTTTAAAAAGTAAATTTTTTGTATATACCGTATATACTCGAGTATAAGCCGACCCGAGTTTAAGCCGAGGCCCCTAATTCTACCACCAAAAATTGGGAAAACCTATTGACTCGAATATAAGCCGAGGGTGGGAAATGCATTGGTCACAGCCCCCCCCCAGTATATAGCCAGCCAACCCCCTGTAGTATATAGCCTACCAGCCCCTTTAGTATATAGCCTACCAGCCCCTGTAGTATACAGCCAGCCCCTGTAGTATATAGCCTGCTAGCCCCTACCCCAGTATATAGCCATCCAGCCCCTGCCCCAGTATATAGCCATCCAGCCCCTGTAGTATATAACCTGTCAGCCCCTGCCCCAGTATATAGCCATTCAGTCCCTGCCCCAGTATATAGCCATCTAGCCCATGCCCTAGCTTTGTAAAGCCTGCCAGCCCCCGTGCACCAGTATATAGCCATCACCTACCCCGTAATGCAGACGGCCCCCCTGATCTGTTATACCTACGACCACGTTATGTAGCCCCTCCCCAGCCCCATTATACAGACATTAGATTAAAAAAAAACAAAAACCTCACCTCTCCGGCGCCCTGGCAGGTCTTCTGTGTGAAGCATCAGTCAGCGACAGGCCCGTGCAACACACAGTTCTGACGTCAGCGGCCGACGCTGACATCAATGTGTGTGCCGACTACCGGCACACACAATACTATTCCAGCGCCCGCCACTGACAACAGAGCCTGCGACATTACAGGGACCTGCCGCTGACTGATGCATCACGCAGAAGCCCTGCCAGTGCTGGCCATTCCCGGAATCTGTGATAAGCCAGCCTCTTCCTGCACACCCAGCCGGATCTTTGTGCCTCATGCCTCAGAGAAAGCTTGTTCCTTATGCCTAGTGGTTGTCTTGAGAATTCCCGTGGTGACACCGGTTCTGTCCCTGACTATGTTCCTTTGCTTCCTTCCCTGACCTCCTCAACCTCCTGCCTATCCCCGACCACGGTTCTGCCTCCCGACTCTGTACCTCACCTTGGCCGCTACCATGGACAATGTCGTGCCTGTAAAGCGACCTGGTGGTACGACGACGCAACACTCCGCTCCCAGGCGTCGGCTTACGTCATCGTCTGCAGTGGTCCAATGGTCCTCTACCCCTGAACCCTGACAATTAATTCTGTGAGGCTTCACTTCAGGACCAGTTAGATTGTTCATTTGTATCATTTTGGTAATTGTTTGATGTTATTTATTTTTCCCTTTCTTTTTCTGTAAGCTTTTTTAGAGATTTTTTGTCAAACTACTAAACCTTTCATCATTAGAAAACGGAGCATTAACCAAAACTAATGAGTGGTTTTCAAATGTCAAGCATATATGCTAAGGAGAAATCTACCACCAGGATGAAGGATCTGCTCTTCTTTTAGATTCTTATGTTCTTTTTTTTTTAAATAAATAAAAGGCTTTTAAAATTATGTCAATGAGCCTGAGGGGCTCCAAGTTCCATAGGAACTCGGCTTGGGTCCTTCAGGCTAATTTGCACAATTTTAAAGGCTTTTTCTTAAAAACGCATAAGAAGCTAAAAGAAGAGCAGATCCTGCTAGAAGGGTCCACTACACATACAGCTAATCCATTGTATCTAAGCTTCCATTATAAAGTCATCCACCTTATATAGTGTTGCGCTGCCGTATCTAAGCTGTCCTTCTAAAAAAAAGATGTATTATTAATATACTGTTTCCGAAATACATAATGGGCAAGTTTAATGGTCAAGTTACTAAAGGGCATTAGGAAAATTTGGGTTGGGAGGGCCGAAGAAAAACTTTTACTCTGGGGCATGTGACTCTTTAATTATTCCCCAAACAAATGCAGCGTAAATATATATATATATATATATATATATATATATATATATATATATATATATATAATATGGGGTGAAATGAAAGCTCATGCTCATACTATAAATTAGGGTCCAGAATGGCAGCAGGTTTGAGAATAAAAAACATCTCTCTCGGTACCAGGTGGGTGCTTGCTGCATATTGCAGCAAACACCCACCGGTAACGCCCACGGTCAGTGCTGGCACCGACCACGGGTGTTAACCATGTAAATGCCTCCGACAAAGCAAAGCAAATATCGGAGGGGGATATGCATCACCGTATTGAATTTGATTGCGCCCCCTGTGAGGTCACAGGGTGCGGTGATCAGTTACTATGACAGTGTCAGGTCATACAAAGACCTGAGGCTGTCTCGTTTTAACCCATATATTGCAATGTGCGATTTGCACATTGTAATAGATGATGTGGAAATTCCCCATATACAGGCGGTCCCCTACTTAAGGACACCCGACTTACAGACAACCCATAGTTAGAGACGGACCCCTCTGCCCACTGTGACCTCTTGTGAAGCTCTCTGGATGCTTTACTATAGTCCCAGACTATAATAATCAGCTGTACGGTGTCTGTAATGAAGCTTTTTTGTTAATCCATGGTCCAATTACAGCAAAAATTTTTAAACTCCAATTGTCACTGGGACAAAAGAAAAAAATTTGTCTAGAACTTCAATTATAAAATATACAGTTTCGACTTACATACAAATTCAACTTAAGAACAAACCTCCGGACCCTATCTTGTATGTAACCCGGGGACTGCCTGTACTGCCATTCTGTAGTATGGCAGTATATGGTAGGATCAATCAGACAACCTAGGGTTAAAGTACCCTAGAGGGTCTAAAAAAAATAGTAAAAAAATAATTTAAAAAGTTAAACCCCACTTTCACTATAACTGATATAAATGAACAGTAAAAATCATAAACATGTTAGGTATCGCAGCATTCCAAAATGTCAGATCTATCAAAATATAATAACTTTTTTTTCAGTGTTTAACCCCATAACGGAAAATAGCACGCAAAGTCGAAAATGCCTGTACAGTCCTTAAAATATTAGCATTGAAAACATTATCAAAAGTCACAAAAAATGACACCAGACACAGCTCCGTACATGAATTATGAAAAAGTTATTAGAGCCAGACAATTGCAAAATGAAAACATTTTTTTTGTACGGGTTTTAACTTTTGTAAATCTATGAAAACATTATAAAACCCATATAAATGTTGTATACCCATGATTGTATCAACCAAAAGAATAAAGTAGACCTTCAACCATGCTCTGCATCTCTCACCTGGAGCACTCTGATTCAAACCTAACATTTGATTTCATGCATTATGAAGCAAAAATACCTTGAGACTGCTGTTGCTACACTTATGCATGATCATATCTTGGTTAATCCCTGAGATTAGTAGTTTTGATGAAAAAACAATTATAACCTTCAGGACCATGGGAAAGCTGGGTGAGGCTGGCTGCCTACATAAACACATTACTGTACACACAAGCTTGTCATTACACATGGAGCTTAGTCAAGACATGAATAATCAACCTGACCTGGATCGCTCATACACAGCAGATGGGGCTGGTGCAGCAATTGATTATTCTGCCTTCAGCCACAACACAGGGATCACATCATCCTGTGAAGCAGTGAATAACTAATGTGCTCGGAGAAGCGCTGAGTGAGAGAGCTTCATTATCATAATTTTATAATTGTTTTATCAGCAAAACCACTCAGCTCAGGGATTACCCAAGATATGATCCTGCATCAGTGTAGCTACAGCATTCTCAAGGTATATTTGCTTCCCAATGCATCAAATCAAATGGTAAGTTTCCTTTAAATCTTTTATGAACCATCTTCACTTGCTGGTAAAATAGTTAGTATCAATAGCTTCTTGCTGCAGTCCTTTTCTTGCTATTCCATGTTATATTGACTTGCGTTCTTCAATATTCTCCTATCCATTTGATTTTGTACTCTGCTTGCTATATTTTTGTGACTCAGATTGTCAACATCCCCTTGGTGTTATTCGTGTCCCTTGTTACATGTCTAAACTTTGGCGCAGAGTGGGAATGGTGCCCAGTAACTGGTCACTGTTTAGGATGGACCCAGTAAGCAGGCAGGGCCAGTATGGGGGAGGGGTGGTTAAAAATTAGTGCTCACTTTTTCGATCTTAACTTGTAGTGCAGCTCTCTAAAATATAAGACCCCTTAATGATCCCCCACTGGCATACCAGCAGTCTTTATGAGGTTGCTTCTAAGTATGAACATACATTATGTATCCAAAATGTATACAAAGCAAAGCATCTAGCTCAATAAAGATCCCTAAACAGTCCCTTCATGTCATAGACCTCTCTAGATTCATGGGTTTGTCTTACCTGGAAGAAATTCTCCACGTGTTGTTTGGGGGTATCTTCTCTAACAAGAGGGTATGTGCATTTACCCATCATGTCATAAATGGCCTTCATGATATCAAGCATCTCCTGTAATACATGACCAGTAGAATATCCAAATCAGCTGCTAGGATTGACGAGAATATTTCTACATTCCCACCTATAATTTATAATATCCATAACATTATAGAATTCATTATTTACAATTACTAAGGAATAGAGACTTACCGTATATACTCAAGTATAAGCCAAGACCCCTAATTTTACCACAAAAAAACTGAGAAAAGCCTATTGACTCGAGTATAAACTTTGCTATTTGTTACTTCTTTTGGTGGATATACCCTATTGTGCAATGCAGGAGTTTAGCTAACTCGGACCAGTAATATTGGATTTCTTCCATTAACATCCATTGTAATTGATTTGTTTTGGTATTACAATTAAATAAATTTTCTGTACAATTTTATATTGAGAACTGAGTGACTCCTTTTTCTTGTGGTATTGACTCGAGAATAAGCCTACGGGGGGAAATGCATTGATCACAGCCTCCCCCCATCATATAGTTTGCCAGCCCCTTGCCCCCAGTATATAGCGAGCCTGAGTATAAAACCAGCCAGCCAGTCCACTTTATATAGCCAGCCCCCTGTCCCCGTATATAGCCAGACAGGCCTATTATATAGGCAGCCCCCTGCTTCCAGTATATAGCCAGCCCCTTTCCCCAGTATATAGCCAGCCAGTCTCCTGTATATGGCCTGCCAGCCCACTGTATATAACCAGGCAGTCCACTGTATAAAGCCAGCCAGCTCCTGCATATAGCCAGTCAGACCCTGTATATAGCCAGCCAGTTCCCTGTATATAGCCAGCCAGCCCTAGTATATAGGCAGCCCCTGCTTCCAGTATATAGCCATCCCCTTGCCCCCTATATAGCCAGCCAGTCCCCTGTATATGGCTGGCCTGCCAGCCCCCATATATTGCCAGTACCCTGTATATAGCCAGCCAGTCCCCTGTATATAGGCAGTTTCCTGTATATAGCCAGTTTCCTGTATATAGCCAGCCAATCCCCTGTATATAGCCAGCCAGTCCCTGCATGTAGCCAGCCAGTTCTCTGTACATAGCTAGCCAGCCCTATTATATAGGAAGCCCCCTGTTCCCAGTATATAGTGAGCTCCTTGCCCCAGTATATAGTCAGCCAGCCAGCTAGTCCCCTGTATATGATCTGCCAGCCCCCATATATTAGCAGTCCATGGTATATAGCCAACCAGTCACCTGTATATAGCCAGCCAGCCCTATTATATAGGCAGACCCCTGCTCTGAGTATATCGCCAGCCCCTTGCCCAAGTATATAGCCAGCCAGTCCCCTGTATAAGGCCTGCCAGCCCCCATATATTGCCAGTCCCTGGCATATAGTCAGCCAGTCCCCTGTATATAGCCAGCCCCTATATATAGCCAGCCAGTCTCTGTATATAGCCAGTTTCCTGTATATTGCCAGCCAGTCACCTGTATATAACCAGCTATTGCCCTGTATATAGACAGCCAGTCCCCTGTATATAGCCAGCCAGTTCCCTGTATATAGCCAGTCTGCCCCTGTATATGTCATTAGCCAGCCCTGTATATATCATCAGCCAGCCCTTGTGTATACCCAGATAGCCCTAGTATATAGGCAGCCCACTGCCCCAGTATATAGCCAGCCAGTAACCTGTATATTGCCAGCCATCCCCTGTATATTGCCAGTCCTCTGTCCGGCAGATAAAAAAATAAACTCTGTACTCACCTTTCCCACACCCCCGCAGGTCTACTACTTGATGTAGTCCCGCTGGCAGTGACAGGTCCTTGCATGTTCGGGTGCACTGCCACTTGCCAAGATCCTAGCGTGTGCGGACCTGCCACTGCCAGCGGGCAGGGATTTAGAAGAGGACCTGCGGGGGTGGCAGAATGGTGCATGCAGTGTTTATTTTTTTAATATACCCAAATATAACCCGAGTGGTGCTTTTTCAGGGCTTATTTTTGTTTGTGTAAACATCTGTTGATTGTATTGGTACACACTTGGGTTCATAAATTTTTTTTTTACCGTGTTTCATAAATTTTTTTTTTTTGCGATGGATGATTAGACTTAGTTTTTTCTTGTACATTAAACTGCACTATTATGTCAGTTACTAACAAGCTTTCTATACAGGCTTTTACTCACAGACTTTCTATTAGGCTATGCCTCTGGCATAGTCAAATAGAAAGATAATACAGGAAGCCCAGGGGTCTCTCAGAAGATCCCTGACTGCTTACGATGTCCTCGGCTGCTGCAAGGTAGCCTTGGGTGATACAGGGAGTGCCGATGGCTGATTGTGCTGCATCAGGAAAAGTACCCTTAATGACCTCCGTAAAAAGCTGATACTGCGGTCATTAAAGGAAATCTACCATCAATATCCACCATGATAAACCACTTACGATTGATCCTGGACTTATATTGGTTATTCATGACCTCCTTCCTTCTAAAATCAGCTGCTAAAATAATTCTAATGAGGCAGAAGTGCTCTGGGGGGCATTACCAGAGCTCCTCCATGCTGCAGCTTCACAGGCTGTTTCACTGTGTGGGAGGGAGGAAAACCTCCTACACAGTGTAACAGCTTTTAAAATCCCCTAAAAGCAAACACTCCCACCAGTGATCAAGAAACACCTGTTCTTGAGATAAATTCAAGACGGAAGTGAGACTTTTATCACCAGTGCACCAGACTTCTCCAAGTCTCGCTACAATCCTGGAACATATACAATGCAAACAATGCTTACCTCTTTAGTGATATATCCATCTTTATTAATATCATATAAATTAAATGCCCAGTTCAGTTTTTCTTGGATTGTCCCTCTCAAAAGTGTAGAAAGTCCCATTACAAAGTCCTACAGAGAGAAGAGGAATAAAATATGAAATAATTCAGAGGGCGTAACTACGCGTGTAAGGTAGGATGATACAATTAACAAATAATTATCCCAAAATTGGGACCATGGGGGTCATTTACTAAGGGCCCGATTCGCGTTTTCTGCGTCTTACCCGAATATATTTGCGATTAGCGACGATTTTTCCTGAATTGCCCCGTTTTTTTGGCGCATGCGATCGGATTGTGGCGCATCAGCGCCGGCATGCACGTGGCGGAAATCGGGGGACGTGGCCGTAAAAAAACCCAATGGATTCTGAAAAAAAAAAAAAAGTGTCGCTTGACACGCGCTTACATTCACCCAGGGTAGGACGGTGAACTCTGATGCAATCCGATGGTCTTCAGTGCAGCAGTGACACCTGGTGGACGTCGGAGGAACTGCCTTAGTGAATCCCTGCCAGACCCGAATCCACCGCAGAGAACGCGCCGCTGGATCGCGAATGGACCGGGTAAGTACACCTCGCCCGGCCTCTGTTTCGCCTCTTTGCTTTCATCTGGGGCTTAGCCTTGGTGTGTTTCCTGTTCCTTGATATCTAAAACGGCATTCACTACACATTTTGAAAATACATCGTTCACAAAAACTGTTGCGGTTCACACTTTAGTTGGATTTTCCCACATTTACGGGATTTGCGCAGCTGTGACAGTTATTTTACAGGGGTCTGCTCTGGGATTGTGTCACACACAATCGGTTTGGGCGCAGCTGCGCTGGCTTTCATGCGACATAAATCGGGGGATGGGTCATCGGACGTTCCGACTGATTCGGACTGAGCGCTGGAGTTAATATTCAAATTTGGTCACAAGCCCAAGCACTTACATGCACCACTTAAAAGATGGTGAACTCTGTCAGACCTGAGCGGGGGAAGCGACACATGCAGGACAATGCACTTTTGGTGAACTCCTCCGCATGGGTAAGTAAATGACCCCCTAAGGGTTACACAGTATTGTGCTTCATGTGTCAACATTTTTTTTTCAAAATGATATACATATAATTTCATCCAATCATAAAAGGGCGCAAAGGCCTTCAACCAATCCATATTTTTTCAGACATTTATCAATGCATGACCTTATAGCGGGTACATGCGGTTCTGATATTGAGAGCCCATTGTATCTTATAATATAATGTAACCATAATATAATCCCTGCTGGGCATGTGTTCTGTATTAATCTACATTCAGTTCATCAGTCTCTCCTGCCTACCCTGCAAAACGCTGCTCGTCTATCAGGACGCTCAGCCCTGATGTATTATCTTCCCTCTCAGTGTAAATTGTAATGGATGAGAAAACTGCTCACAGAGGGATGAAGGATGGATGAAAACTCAATGCATTTGCCTAAGGCTAGAAATTCATCCAAAGAATAAATATTTAGTAACAAGTATCATGGGAAATAATGCACATCCCAGATCTATGTGTTCTGATCGGACACAAGTCACTGGTAGAGGTGAATGCCAACAGTTTACCTTTCCTCTGTGCCAAAAGAGATCACACGCACGCTCAGCCTAGTGGTGTGTGAATGGAAGCGTCGGGGGTAATCCTAAGGGTAATTGGGTTACACTTATCTAATGCTCATGGCCAGGTTTTCCCATATCGCCACATTTGATTCTCCTGTAATAGCTGACAAGAAAAGTGTTTTGATGCTCTATAACATTCAGGTACTTGTTGTATTGACAAGTGAAATTTAGATATCTTTAGAGGCCACCAGGCAGATGAAGGTAAGTTGTGGTGCCAATGTTACATGCATCTGCAACACCCCTGCAAACGTATAGGCAAGGAGGTGGTTGCGAATAGGGCCCTCTCCATATCAGGGTCTGATGAGCCTGCGCAATTCACCCAGAGGATAATGGAGAGAGAACTCAGGTAAACTGCAACTGTAGCCTCTGCCTGGAAAGGCAATAGTTAAATGGGTGTAAGTAATTATCCAATTATGTGGCTGTATTGTAAACTGGAGTGTGATTGGAGAGGTGCTACCACCTGACCAGGGGGAGTATATAAACCCCTGTGCAGTGGGAGCACATGGTCTTATCCCAAGGAGGGAGATAGAGGAGCTGCCTCAGTGATCCATTCCAGGAACTCGCATACAGGGCGAGTCTGGAGACTCTAGCCCAGAGCTGCAGCTTCCACAATATGGACACAGCTCCACCTCAACTATCCCAGCCTGCTTCTCCTATCAGGCTGTGTGCACCATTCCTGCGGACCACTCTCCATGACCTCTCCAGTACCAGAATCCGAATCTGCTGTTTGACCGTTCTGGCCCATTGCCTGCTATCTGATGTTCAATAAAGAACCGTAAGTTGATTTGCACAATATTGCCTACGTCTGATCCTTGGATATGGCTGTCTACCACCATGGGCTTCCCCATCCATTACCCAGGGACCTATCTTACAGACACTCAGGGGTTGCCCAAGGGCAGTGGTGGCGAACCTATGGCACGGGTGCCAGAGGTGGCACTCGGAGCCATTTCTGTGGGCACTCAGACTATCACCCCAGGACAGAGTTCACCAAATAGTACCAAATACACCAAATCTTTATGCTGTCCCAGGCAACTAAAGAGATGCTGTTCTATTTTAAAGCGACACTTCATTGGCTATTTGGAACTGTGGGAAAAGTGAGAAGGTGTGGACTGGGCTGCATTATCTTTGGAGGTCATCTTGCTGGACCCACAATACTTCCTCTCCAGAATGAGACCCTGGAGAGAAGCTACAATGAGAGTCTGAATTTGCCCCTTTCAACTGTATTGGTGGTCTCAGGCAGCCGATACGATTGAAAGATGTGGAAGAACAGGTAGCAATAAGTTACTGCTTAAAATGTTGTGTTGGCACTTCACGTTAAATAAGTGGATTTTGGTTGTAGTTTGGGCACTCGGTCTCCAAAGGGTTCGCCATCACTGCCCTAGGGAGAACCAGTCTCTCCCTCCATATTTCTTGCACACACCACCTGCTGGAGACCTGCCAGGCTGTAGAAAAGCCCTCGGGTCCCCATACCAAGCACCTTGATATCAGCGTGCCCTAGGCCGCAACCGCCAGCCACTCCGGTATTCTTGGCACCGGCTGCCCACAAGAAAAGGCTAGGCCTCGGTGGGGGATGTTGCATATCCATCTGACAGACCCTGAAGACCAAAGTGGTAAAGAAAAAAATGTATTGACCCCGCAGTAAACCTTGTTAGAACTTTTACTACTGTTTCTTCTTCCTGACATTATCGTATGATTATTTTAATGTACCCCAATTTCTTTCTGCTTGATATTACCCTTCAAACCATTGTCTTTTCACCAATTTTCAAATTGGGCGGAGGGGGTCATCTATAATCCTAGTCAAGAATTAGAATTTAGAATTTGACTAAAAGCTACTTAGAGGTTACGCAAAATTTTGAGATGATGGGCCATTAGAGCCTTGACCTAACAATCTACAACCATGAGTCATGCTCTAAGTATATGTAAAATGTACAGTATTTGCATCTTTTTCACTCAAGGCTAGAATTTCCATTTGTAGAAGTCCAGATGGAGTAAAACCATATGTCCGTCACTGCTGGGGGTGATGAAAACTTCTGGGAGGAAGTTAGGAATGTCCCCCCTCTGGGTTAAGAATCAGCATTATACTCCCCTACAGTTTAGCAAAAATGTACTGTTTTATAATTCCCGGGAAACCTATAAACATTCATTTACATCAGAAAACATCCTTTATTCGCTAGAAAAGTAATAATCACTGCTGTGATAGTTCCATCTCCTAAGCTGCGGAAGCTAACACATTGTAGATATGGTGAATAGACCACGGACAAGGCGTAGAGGTCTAGATAAACTTGGCTATGTGTTGAACTGATGTTTTTGGACCCACCAGATAAAATTATTTGGGGGTCCATACTTCATTAGCCTCTAGAATAGTGATGGCTAACCTATCACGTGTCAGGACTGATACGCTGAGTCATTTTTGCTGACGCGCAGCAGGCTAACGCAAACTGGTGTCTGGACAACTCTCTTGTTGAGACCGTGGCACAGCGTCCTTAGCTATCGGAGGTAAGATGGCCGCTGTTCGTGCCCCAATCTCACTAGGAGAGTTACCTCACCTCTGGTGCATTCACTGTCTGCTCGATGCTCTGGCTTTACTTCCTGACAGAGGCATCTGGAGGCGGGAAAACAATCCTGTTGAGAGCGCAGAGCAAATGGCAGCAAATGGTGGCCATTTTACCTCAGACAACAGATAAAGGGGGCGTGTCCCCCGAAACGTCACTTCATGTGGCTTACTCCGTCCTACTCAGTGGTCGGAGGAATGTGAGTCTCTGCCCGAGGTCAAACGACGTGAGTGAACTCCACGTTACGCCTACTGCACGACTGACTTGCATTTACTACTATTACACTCACTATGGAATGTGTTTTGCAAGCTATATTGTTCATACATGATGATGGAACGATTTTATGATACTAAGAAGAGTAATTTGTACCTGCTAACGATGGAGTAAAGTGAAATAATGGGGCAGATTTACCTACCCGGCCCATTCGCGATCCAGCGGCGCGTTCTCTCTATATATTTTTATGCAGTATTGGTGATATTTATCAGGGCTTCTGCGCCATGTCAATTTTAGTTTTGTACTACATGGCAGCACGCTGTATGCATTTTACAGTACATGGTGTTACGCTGTATGCATTTTACACTACATGGTGGTACACTGTATGCATTTAACACCACATGGTGATACGCTGTATGTACTTAACACTACATGGTGGTATGCTGTATGCATTTTATACTACATGGCGGCAAGCTGTATGCATTTTATACTATATGGCGGCACGCCATGATATATTCCATATATGGGGGGGGGGGGTGTCGCTCTATGGCTTGCCTCAGGCAACAGAAAGGCTTGGTACACCCCTGAAGATATGTACCTATATCTATCCATAGATATAAGCAGGGAAGAATTAAATTGTCAAGTTTCTTCCAACTCTGCTCTATATGAACATGAATGGAGTGCAGCACAAGCCTAATTTTCTCCAAAGGCAAAGAAGGAGTTAACAGAAAGAGTTACAAGGACTGTGAAGGCATCTTTGATTATTTTGAAGGTAATTTCAAATATCATTGTTTGCTAGAACAGCAGACACCAAAGCTAGAAATCAGACACGGGGGAGAGATGTTTCTCCCCAACCAAGGTGAGATATAAACACAAGGCCATTAGATACGAGATTTTTTATTGAAATTTCTTCCCTGACTGGCGTTCTAGCTGGAATGCTCAGCAACACGTGTATGGTGAATAAATAAATCATCTGAACAGATGGAGCCAAGGACGGCTCTATGGGGAGCAAATCAATGCGCACAATACTTACATCTGTGAGGATAATGCACTGTGTATACACAAACCAGGCAGCCACTACTCATTTATAAGGAGATGCTAATAGAAATGAATATACACTTTGTTTCCTTCAAACAGCCTTGCCCGAGACATCTCCTCAGAAAAGTCAGAAACGAAGGGCTCCCTCACTCGAGGGTCTCGAGTGCACATAATAATGTAGGCGTTTATTAAATATTCAGTACATTTGCATTTCAAGCTATTTAATCCTAAGAAAAATACTCTTTAATAAAGAAAAAATTCAGGATTTATCATTTTAACTGGTTTTGGAACATGTCTACTATGAAAGTTTTCTCAAAAATTGCAGAATAGAATAGCTTTGTAAATATCTTGTGATAGAAGTTATAAATGTGTCATCATCCTCAGTAATAAGTGTTCCATTTGTAAAAATGGACACTATGGGGCACATTTACTTACCCGGTCCAGAGTGTTCCCCGAAAGTGCATTTTCCGATGATAAAGCACTCTGCCGCGATATTGGAATTCACCCTCTTTTCAGTGGTGCATGTAAGTGCTTGGGCTTGCGACACAATTTGAAAGTTAAATCCTACACTCAGTCCGAATCAGTTGGATAGTCTGACGACCGCCCCCCGATTTCTGTCGCATGGAAGCCAGAGCAGCTACATCAAACTCTGATCGTTTGTGACACAATCCCCTTTTAAATACAAAGCAGCACAAAACCCAAAAACGGCGCTAAGCAGCGCGCCACCCTTAGTAAATAAGCCCCAATAAGTGGTGGTGGAAATACCAAGATCTCAACATCAAGGGCCTTTTGTCAAACCTGAGTGTTATAATAAAACTTTTTGGTCTAGAAAACTCTTTTAAATGTCTTAAAAGGAACTTACCACCACAAATCTACCTATAAAGGTGAAACAGGTGGTAGGTGCATGTATTGGACGCGAGGATAGCCCTTGTTTAGAGCTAATACTCACGTCCCTAATATATAAATTTTCTAAAGAGGCTACTGGGGCGTGGAGTCGCCGGACATGAGGCTACACATCACGGTTACTCCACGCCCCAGTAGCCTCTTTGTTCCTCCTAACCTGACATTTTCGGTGCGCAGCTCCTCTTCGGAGCAGTGGCCGAGCAGCCATGGGCCTGCATTCTGCACATGCGCAGAATGTTGGCTTCTCGAATAAGGGCGCACAGCTACGAGGAGCTGCCCGCCGAAGATGTCAGGGTAGGAGGAGAAAAGAGGCTACTGGGGCATGGAGTAGCCGCGGCGTGTAGCCTCATGTCCTGCTACTCCATGTCCCAGTAGCCTCTTTAGAAAATTTACATATTAGGGCAATAAAGAATTAAAAAAGATTGTCGGGACGTGAGGATTAGCTCTAAAAAGGGCTATCCTCACGTCCAATACATGCGCATACTCCCTATTCTACCTTTATAGGTAGATTTGTGGTGTTAGGTTCCCTTTATAGGGGTTGTTCTACACTTGACATTTCTTCACGAGATGAATTACAGCTGATACCCCCAACCAGTATCTAAAATGAAGATAGTAGGAGTTACAATGGATTAGCGGTTGAGTATGAGCATTGTCCATGTGGTCCTGAACTTACATACCTAACAGTAGAGAATCTAAATAATGGGTGCTAAAACAGAGAATAAGTCACACCAACTTTTTTAAACCAAAATTTTAAATGAAGCAAGAGCACTTGAATAATACACCCTTATTGTAATTTAACACTGGCATGAGAGGAGACCAAGATAACCTTATCTACAGAGACCCCAATCCAACAGATTTGTAACCTACTATGAAGTCTATTGAGGGAGGGGGTTTATGTCTACATTATTGTGCCACTTTCAAACATAGAGGTATGGAGAGTGGCTCATGACTGGTCTCAATTTTACAACAAAAAAATGAAGAAGAAGATGATGGCCACTTTACCTCATGTTTTTGTAATTTGTGTGTAACTGTGGGGGTAAGGATATTAGGTAATTTATCAATATACATCTATGTATATTGGTAAATGACAGGTCATGGACAGTTAGAGATCACATGACCCTCCATCTGCGGCCATTTATTGGACAGGAATGTCTGACTGATGAGGTATAAGACAGGAGGTTTCACTTTACATTTGAAGAAAGTAGAGCAGAGCTTTTAATAGATGTATATTGGTAAATTACATTATAATCGGCCCCCACACTACAATAACATCAGGTAAATCGACCAACCCCTTTTATTCTACACCAACCACTGCACCTCTTCATAAATGTACATACTGTGCCAAGCACTGGGGGCATCTTTATACTATTAAAAATTTCTCAATCCATCAGGATAAGAAAAATATTCTGCGTCACTCTTTGACGAGTTCATGATATTCAATCTAAGAATCAATTTGCCCATTAGTTTCTAAAAGATACCATATCCTTTCCTCATGTAGAGCGGAGGAGAACCTTTAACCTCTTGTATTGAAATACAACAAATCTCAGTCTAACTCGACAAAGGACAAAACTGGAACTGGACAGAATATGCTCATCTCTAGTCCTAATGACTTATCGGAAAGACCATTTTTAGTAGATAATGGATAAAATGTGTCACTGTCAGGGACTCTCCCTCGTGTTAGTCCCTGCTATGGTTTAGTTTTCTATACTTCCACTGCTGAAAAACTCAACTATTCAATACAGATGGGAGCACAGCAGATGTTAGTTACATTTACAAGATCTGAGCGGAAGCTTCATCCTATTTGTCATGAGAAGGAAAACGCTGCACATAAACCTGTCATACTCATAGATGTCATACTGTCATACTTTGTAGATGGAGCAGCCAACACACTCTTTAATAAATAGGTTCCTTAAAGGGAACCTGTTACCACAAATCCCAAAATAAACCCTAAACGTTACCGTATAGGTGGCTGTAATTGGGGTGGAATGGTGCCAGTTGGGCTCCTCTGCATTACTACTTGACCATAAAAAGACTTTTTTTCCCCTATCTTTGTCTTACAAGATCCAGGAGATAGGAGAGTCAAGTACCCCACCTCCTAATGGCTGATCTACATCATAAAGCACCCCCGGTTCACCCCTTGTCACATCATTATAACTCGGTTTGAATACTCCTCACATGTGCCTAGCTTTTCGGAAGTGGGACCCAAACACTGCATTGCACTGTATGTGCAGAATTTTCAAGGCAAGTTGTAGTATCATATAGCGGCTGTGACGAGGGGCTGTGGCGAGGGGCAGGTTTAGGATGTAGGAAGCAGGGAACTTGACTGCATCCAAGAGCTCTGTCACAACCCGCATCTTTGAAGACAATGATGGAGAATAAAAATCTGTCTTGTGTGGAAGCAGCAACATAGAGGAGCCCTACTGGCACCACAACACCACAATTACAGTCACCCATAAGGTACTGCTCAGGGTATGTTGAGGGGTTTTGTGATGACAGGTCCCCTGTAATATCAGGTCCTCCTAGCCTTAGTATGGAATCCACCATCATAATAGGCAGCACATTCTACCATTTGCAAAGTGCTCCTTTTAAGTTGAGCACAAGGTTGATGTGGCCCCAGGTTTCTTGAGGAGGTAATGGTTCTACCTGTTGTGGTCCTTTACTGTTGTATTGGGTCTCTCATACAGTGGTCTCTGTGAATGGTTCAGGATATTAGCTCAGAAGGAACAAAGAAAGTTGTCACTCTATAGTTGGACCATTGCGAGAACAACTAGTACCCCTTGAGAGCCTCATCAAAGGCATCTCATCTAGACCAAGGAGTCTACTATGTACTGAGGGATAATAAGAGCCCTGAGACTAGAGGGATCCCCTTATATAAAGGTGACTGATATGCTGCTCTGCCCAGTTATCTTATGAAGAAAAGACCTGCTGTATTTACTTCAGCCTCAAAATCTTAAAAAAATACACATCTGACAAGTTTTTGAACTTTTTGTTTCTCCAGGTTGACAGGATCTATTGCAACCTGACATCAAAGTCTAAAGAGATGCGCTTTGAAGATGACACCATCTTGTAGAACATCAATAACAGATATACATGACAGATGAAATGACCGACTGATCTACACAACACAGCAGGATTCATTGGAAAGTCAGATTTCATGCTCCATCTCTAACTCATCCCATGAGCCATAAATAAAGCAACACGTCATGCTAAGATATAGCAAAGCTGGATGTCACAAATACAGATCTGTGACATTTCTTTCTACATTGGATGTGCTTACCATTGACATAATTTGTGTGGAATAACCTACTGGAGACTTGATGAAAAGTGGGATAGATCAGGGGCTACGACAATGGTTCTACTTACCAACAAATCTGATTAAAAAAATGGTTGATTCTGACAGAACAGTAAGTGAATAATCTAACAAGGGGGCAACCGGGTATGACTGGCCAACCAGAGGGTCCTCCGGTGAGCCTATAAGGTTGAAACCAACTTGGATGGACCTTGTGTGAACCGTTGAATGATAATACCGCCAAAAAAAGGAGAGGGGCAGAAAAGTTTGTCATGCGAATAAGGTCTAAGACTCCCTTACCATGTCTACATCTGTACTCAAAATTACCAAACAATGGAAATATAATGAAAACTGTAGTAAACAAATTACTGCTGTGAGGGTATTTTTGCCTTCTAATGGATCAACACTGTAGTTTGGACTTGATGGGCTTTTTTTCAATCTTGAAGGAGTAGTCTGGTATCATAAAAAAATGTGTACTGACTGAGAAAGGGTTAAAAAGTTAAGGAAAGCAGTACTTACCTCCTTGCTGTTGCATTGCTTGCTTACCACTGTTCACACTGGTGTTTGTTGACTTGGCCTTGTGATCTGTCGCACCCAGTCATTACAAACATAACAAAAGTGCTGTGGTCAAGTCAACAAATACCAGATGTGAGGTGTAAGAATCCACCAGATATATTTGCAATGCTTAGAAAACCACTATTTACTGACATTTACTTACCTGGTCCTGTCACGATCCCCGATCCGGACGGCCTGGCGAAGATGAAGTCCGGCGCGATTCACCAAGATCGTGCGCCCGAGATCCTGCATGTGTCTCTTCCCCGCTCAGGTCCACCGGAGTTCACCTTCTTCTTCCCGGTGCATGTAAGTGCTTGGCTTGCAACACAATTTGAATTGTTACATCCCGCACGTTGTCCGAATCCATCGGATCGTCAAACGGACCCCCCCCCCCTGATTTGTGTCGCGTGAAAGCCGGTGCCGATGCGCCAAAATCTGATCGCGTGCGCCAAAAACCCCCAGTTATATACGACGTAAAGCAGAAAAATTTGGGAAACCCAACGGAAATGCATTACGCGGACCCTTAGTAAATGTGCCCCATAAACTTTGATACAGCTGTATACAAACGTCTCTATGCCCAGTAAGCTCAATACAACTGAAACTGATTCACCAGATTCACCAGACAATACACTATTATCATAGGTGATACTATGGCACTTCTGACCTACCTCGAAACTGACTGATCCATTGTGGTCTGTGTCAAAAGCATTAAACAGAAAATGTGCGTAATTCGAAGCATCTAAAAATAAAAAAACAGAGTTACTATAAATGAAATGATAGCATATTAACCATATAGCGCTATCGTTTGGTAGTACTTTGTGATATAATACAAAGAACACTGAGATACATCTGTGATTTAAATGGAATCATTAGCTTGCGTCGTAAAGGCTAATGTCACATCTTATGTAGCAGTGGTAATACAAGTTAAGAGGTAGAAAGGTAGGTGAGGATTAAACCTTAATTGGTTTGCTCAGCTGCCTCTCAGTCAGCTCATTAGCCACCTATCAAAACTTCCTTGAGGCTGGATTTCCCTGCCAGTGATTTGGTTCACCTACCTGTTTGTCTGTTCTGCCTGTGCTGGATGTGAGTTGCCAACCTTCTGATTTGTTTTCTGACCACCCCTTGCCTCCTGATTTTGTAGCGGGCTGCATCTGTTTGTGACTTTGGCTTGGACCTTTCACTATTCTCTTAATTATGCTTTTGTTTGTAGTGTATTGTCTCAGCTTTCTGATGTGACATTTGCTTTCTCTTCTCCCAATTTCTTACATTAGTCAGTGTAGAGAACACTGGCAGTTGCGAGCTGTCATCTAGGGCAGTTGTTGAGTAGGTAGAGACAGTGGTGGCTTTTCATATCAATTCTGACAATACCTTAACCCATCCTGTCCTGACAGTCGAATTTCATCGAAAAACTTTCCAGATTCAGCCGTGTCAAGGGTAACTTTTTCTTTATTTAAGGCATATCATTAAAATCCATAGCGTTAATCTTTGTTGAATTTCATGTCTACAATCTGCTGCATTAATCCAGATATGTTGGAACTATACAAGTTGGATAGGGCCTAACTTGTTTGGTGGGAAAACCTCTTCAAAGAGAACCTTTCAGGTTATTAAAACACTTTAGCTGCTCATACAAAAGTAAGCAGCTCCCTAGTCCTCCCCCAGTTATAGCATTGTTAAATCTCTAGCTTTATCAGAACATACCGATAGGGACCCTGATGTTCTGGACTTGTCCCGCACTGTGAGGTTTCTGGGGTCGAGTTGAAAATCTCGTTACTGTCCTTGCATCCCCACTCCCTGCCATTACTGTCACTCTAAAAGCTGCTAGAAAAATCCTTTACATTGGTGGCTATCCAATGGCCAGATTGATCCCACCAAGATTCTGAGAGTTAGCCAAACCACTTAATTATACTGAAGAAGTCTATCAAACATAATGGTCTGAGGGACAGCGATGCCTATGGTTGTTGACCCCAGTAATGGCATTGAGGGACATGACTACTCTGAAGCAAAGTTGGGCAGAATAACTTCCCTGTTGGTGAAGGTACTCGAGGGAGGTTTGATGCCTGACTTCTTCGGCTCCTGTTGGGCCCATGTGTGAGCCCTTTGACTGCACCCTGTTTAAAAGCTGGTTTGAGTTACCCTTAGCCAATTGGGTGGGAGTGGGTGTTGTTTTAGGGTTTCTTTGTGTATATGTTTTTGTATTGTATGTATGTCTTGCAAACTATTACCGTAATAAAAATGACTTGAATTAAAAAAGAAATCTGCAGCATAAATCTTGCGAATCCCACTGATCAGGGTTGCCCATGGTGTTGTCCAGCAAGGCCAACTAGCCTTAGGAAACGGCAAACCATCTCTTCCACATCTTAGAGGATGAGTACTGTGAAGGATAACATTGGGAGGCTTGATTGCACAGCTTGCATTGGGTCCAGCAGTATTAGGCCACGCCTCTGCTCATCACTTTGTATAGCAC
Organism: Engystomops pustulosus; assembly: GCA_019512145.1. Taxonomy (NCBI): domain Eukaryota; kingdom Metazoa; phylum Chordata; class Amphibia; order Anura; family Leptodactylidae; genus Engystomops; species Engystomops pustulosus. The sequence continues at coordinate 29,337,402 of CM033641.1, forward strand.
ATAAACAGCCACGATTAAACCAAAAGTATTGCAGAGATTAAAATCTGAAGCATTTTTCATTTCTCCATATTAGCCCTTGTTGACTGCATATCGACCTTCACGAACAGATCAATAGGCGGCGAGAGGTAGAGGCAGAGAGCACTGGCAAATGTGAACATCATCATTAATTTTCTATTTAAGTACTCAGAGCTGGAATTGTGGGAGGATCACACTTATCCTGGTACAGTCATTAATATAACGTGTAAGGATAAAATCCCATTTGTGTCCTTCTGGGAAAACAACGTACGACTCAACTAAGGCCCCTTCCACACTTGCGTTGCAGATCACGTCAGAGTTTGATCAGGTTGCGATCAGTGTTTGGTCAGTGAAAAACGCACATTTTGCATCAGAGTGCAATCAGTTTTCAGTCAGAGTATGTTCAGTGTCTCAGTTTTTCACGTGCGTTTTCAATGCAATTTCAATGCGTTTTTCACGCGCAGAAAATGGACTCAGGGCTGAGCTCTATCTTTTCTATGGCAATTGATGCGTGAAAAACGCATTGCACTTGCATTGCACTTGCAAGTGTCTCAGAGTGCAATGCATTTTTGATGCATCTCCATAGACTTGTATGGTGCGTTTTTTACGCGCGTGACTTGCAAAAGTAGAGCATGTCGAGATTTAAATGCGCGTTAAAAAAAGCGCGCGTGTGTGTGTGAAAATGAAAGTCTGAAAAGACCCATTGATTACAATGGGTCAGAGTCCAATGCAAGTTCTGCGCATCAAAAGCACGTGCAGAAAACGTGAGTGAAAAACGCAAGTGTGAAAGGGGCCTAAAGCCCAACTTACTCTACTATAGTAAATGGCAGAACACTTGGAGGCTTTGATGGTTTTTGTGTTTTCTTATGATTCAGAGGTTTACTCTTCATATATTCTGAGCATGTGCACAGACTGTAAAGTACTATGCAAAAGTTTGATGTAGGTGAGGAAAAATACTACATTAGTACTCAAGTCTGCCTGGAATTAGATTAATGTAAGGAGAGGAGTCCTGTTCCTTAGGAAGGTTACCTTTGCAATGAACCTTTTTTGGCATATGGATTCTGAAATGCCAGACATGTGTAATGTCTCGTAGGACAGGTCATCACTAAACTTAGTCCAGCCTCAAGGAGGCTGGCTAATGAACCTAAGGTTTTAACCCTCACCTACCTCTATATTATAGAATGCATTTTCTATACCTAGCATAAACTTTTGCACAATGCTTTACATAAAGAGACTTCTGCTTGTGATGATATCTTTGATATTAGTTCTAGTGTTGAATTTGAAAAACATGTGGAATATTCTGTAATGTACATGTTGGCAGTTTTGGTTCTAGTTATGACCTATCTTAGGAGCACGTTCTGGAGAATATGATAGGCGCACTAAAGAATATTTAGGACTAGTGCTGCCGGCGTTACTGCCGAGCATCTGCTGTGTTCATCTCTGGAATGGACCATTACGCTGCAGACATATTGTCATTACATGTTTGTTTTCCCTTAGTACAACATTACTGACATTGCAGCCTACATTTACCTACATATGTGTTAGATGTGATACGCAGAGACATAAAGTGCCACTTACCTCCCTGCGGGAAAAACTGAGAGTAAATATCTTTAAACGTTTCTTCATTGACAATCCCACTGGGACATTCCTGGAAAAGTGAAGGAAAATAGATTAAATCAGAAGTGACGAGACGTATAGTACATGGAATTTTAATTAATTTTTAAAAGTCTGGAGACGTTTTATACTATTTTTTTATCCGGCATACAAGTTGGCTGTCATGTGACCCCATTGTGTAGTAATTATTTGATGAGTGGACCCGAACCACAAAGTCCATGCCAAACATTGTGGTTCTAGGTTGCTGAAGCTGAATTCAGGTTCACCATTGGCACAACCATTCCTCCTCCGTGGTAACCCCCAAGCCCGCTATGCACACTAGGATCGCCACTCTCTGATGGCATCACGGGGATCAACAATCTTCGAGGAAATGGCGTTTGTCATCGCCATATAATGCTGCTGCTACTGGCAGCATTTGAAGAGTAACACCAGTGATTGGTGCCAACATCAACCACAGGTGTTAACATTGGGCGGTGAGTGTTCAGTCCCGAATTTGAAAAGAACTTTCAGTTACTTTCAGTAACCTAAATGGCTCAGAGGTATGGATCTCTTTGGGAAATTTGCCTATTTACCTTAAAAGCATCTATCTACTGTATCTATCTATCTATCTCATATCTATCTATCTATCTATCTATCTATCTATCTATCACATATCTATCTATCTATCTCATATCTATCTATCTATCTATCTATCTCATATCTATCTATCTCATATCTATCTATCTATCTATCTATCACATATCTATCTATCTATCTAAGGTTTAGGAAGAGGCAGCACTCCAAAAGGTAATTTCAAAAAAGTGGGGTGTCTTTATTCCATGAGCGACGTTTCAGCTCCTTACGAGCCTTTTTCAAGCATGGTGAAAGGAGGCCAGCAATCAAACATATAAAGGCCAACTATGCATTTCATTGGTCCACATGGACCGTGTGTGCATACATAATAATACAAGTGTTACATCATATGATATATACTAGTGTTAACATAAGATCAATATCACAGTTAAACAGTGAAAATACATAGTGAAGAGTGAGATAATTCATTGTGAAATCTTACACCTAAGTGAATGACAACCAATCGGCTACCGGATCCTCCCCATCTCGGCACGTTCATTCATAAATTCCTCATTGATTGTATCTCCAGCTGAGTGAGGGCGCGGAGTTTGTCTCCCACTACCAGAGAGAGGGAGTGTTCTGGACTTAATTCCCCAGAGTGGGCGGAAAAACAATGTGTGCTGTAAACATGCCCGAATGATACAAGAATTGGCGCATGTGCGCTAGACCTCTGTGCATCGGCGGCCATCTTGGAAGAGGGTAAATAGTGCTTAGGACCAAGTCTGGTGCCCATGTGTCAAATTAGTGAAGCAAAGGGAACCGTGGTTCCCATGGAAACCGAGGTAAACAGCATACTGCCTCTCCTGGATCCCGGTGCATGTGGGTGGACCTGGGTAGTTAAATCACCGCCCTGGTACCCTTGCACGGACTCACGGGCCTTGAGATGGCGCAATCGGTGAGACTGTCGCCTTCCTTACTCGGTGTCCTCCCGGTCCCTACGGAGATGTGGCATCGCTGTACAAACCACCTCGGATCCGATGACTGGGTTATCATACGAGGTCCTGTATAGCACATGTGGACAAAAAGTAAAAAAATGTCAGAGAATTGGCATGTGGCACAGTATAAAAAAATGAAATCAAATAGTGCACGAGACTTGAGGGGATCTTGATCCTGGCCGATAAAGGCTGTCTGTTCATTTTCATTCTAAGAAGCAAGAGAACAGAGAGAGTAAAAAAATAAATCAAACAAATACATATCGAAAAAAATGTTGTTATATAGCTTGCCACAGGAGTGTTAACTCCTTACCAGCATCACACTATAGGTCGGAATGCAGTAAAGTTATGCAGAGAAGAACAGCTGACACCTTCTATTGGACCACCGTTAATAGACATATAATTACAAGATACTTCCCAGATTGTACTCAATGTTCAGGCCATTGGGTTGTAAAGTACCCAACGTCTGAATCCATCGAAGTTCTTTCTTGCGCAATAGTGTTTCCCTATTCAAATAGTACCAAATACACCAAATCTTTATGCTGTCCCAGGCAACTAAAGAGATGCTGTTCTATTTTAAAGCGACACTTCATTGGCTATTTGGAACTGTGGGAAAAGTGAGAAGGTGTGGACTGGGCTGCATTATCTTTGGAGGTCATCTTGCTGGACCCACAATACTTCCTCTCCAGAATGAGACCCTGGAGAGAAGCTACAATGAGAGTCTGAATTTGCCCCTTTCAACTGTATTGGTGGTCTCAGGCAGCCGATACGATTGAAAGATGTGGAAGAACAGGTAGCAATAAGTTACTGCTTAAAATGTTGTGTTGGCACTTCACGTTAAATAAGTGGATTTTGGTTGTAGTTTGGGCACTCGGTCTCCAAAGGGTTCGCCATCACTGCCCTAGGGAGAACCAGTCTCTCCCTCCATATTTCTTGCACACACCACCTGCTGGAGACCTGCCAGGCTGTAGAAAAGCCCTCGGGTCCCCATACCAAGCACCTTGATATCAGCGTGCCCTAGGCCGCAACCGCCAGCCACTCCGGTATTCTTGGCACCGGCTGCCCACAAGAAAAGGCTAGGCCTCGGTGGGGGATGTTACATATCCATCTGACAGACCCTGAAGACCAAAGTGGTAGAGAAAGAAATGTATTGACCCCGTAGTAAACCTTGTTAGAACTTTTACTACTGTTTCTTCTTCCTGACATTATCGTATGATTATTTTAATGTACCCCAATTTCTTTCTGCTTGATATTACCCTTCAAACCATTGTCTTTTCACCAATTTTCAAATTGGGCGGAGGGGGTCATCTATAATCCTAGTCAAGAATTAGAATTTAGAATTTGACTAAAAGCTACTTAGAGGTTACGCAAAATTTTGAGATGATGGGCCATTAGAGCCTTGACCTAACAATCTACATGAGTCATGCTCTAAGTATATGTAAAATGTACAGTATTTGCATCTTTTTCACTCAAGGCTAGAATTTCCATTTGTAGAAGTCCAGATGGAGTAAAACCATATGTCCGTCACTGCTGGGGGTGATGAAAACTTCTGGGAGGAAGTTAGGAATGTCCCCCCTCTGGGTTAAGAATCAGCATTATACTCCCCTACAGTTTAGCAAAAATGTACTGTTTTATAATTCCCGGGAAACCTATAAACATTCATTTACATCAGAAAACATCCTTTATTCGCTAGAAAAGTAATAATCACTGCTGTGATAGTTCCATCTCCTAAGCTGCGGAAGCTAACACATTGTAGATATGGTGAATAGACCACGGACAAGGCATAGAGGTCTAGATAAACTTGGCTATGTGTTGAACTGATGTGTTTGGCCCCACCAGACAAAATTATTTGGGGGTCCATACTTCATTAGCCTCTAGAATAGTGATGGCTAACCTATCACGTGTCAGGACTGATACGCTGAGTCATTTTTGCTGACGTGCAGCAGGCTAACGCAATCTGGTGTCTGGACAACTCTCTTGTTGAGACCGTGGCACAGCGTCCTTAGCTATCGGAGGTAAGATGGCCGCTGTTCGTGTCACAATCTCACTAGGAGAGTTACCTCACCTCTGGTGCAGTCACTGTCTGCTCGATGCTCTGGCTTTACTTCCTGACAGAGGCATCTGGAGGCGGGAAAACAATCCTGTTGAGAGCGCAGAGTAAATGGCAGCAAATGGTGGCCATTTTACCTCAGACAACAGATAAAGGGGGCGTGTCCCCCGAAACGTCACTTCATGTGGCTTACTCCGTCCTACTCAGTGGTCGGAGGAATGTGAGTCTCAGCCCGAGGTCAAACGACGTGAGTGAACTCCACGTTACGCCTACTGCACGACTGACTTGCATTTACTACTATTACACTCACTATGGAATGTGTTTTGCAAGCTATATTGTTCATTCATGATGATGGAACGATTTTATGATACTAAGAAGAGTAATTTGTACCTGCTAACGATGGAGTAAAGTGAAATAATGGGGCAGATTTACCTACCCGGCCCATTCGCGATCCAGCGGCGCGTTCTCTCTCTATATTTTTATGCAGTATTGGTGATATTTATCAGGGCTTCTGCGCCATGTCAATTTTAGTTTTCTACTACATGGCAGCACGCTGTATGCATTTTACAGTACATGGTGTTACGCTGTATGCATTTTACACTACATGGTGGTACACTGTATGCATTTAACACCACATGGCGGCACTCTGTATGCATTTTACACTACATGGTGATACGCTGTATGTACTTAACACTACATGGTGGTACACTGTATGCATTTTACACTACATGGTGATACGCTGTATGTACTTAACACTACATGGTGGTATGCTGTATGCATTTTATACTACATGGCGGCAAGCTGTATGCATTTTATACTATATGGCGGCACGCCATGATATATTCCATATATGGGGGGGGGGGTGTCGCTCTATGGCTTGCCTCAGGCAACAGAAAGGCTTGGTACACCCCTGAAGATATGTACCTATATCTATCCATAGATATAAGCAGGGAAGAATTCAATTGTCAAGTTTCTTCCAACGCTGCTCTATATGAACATGAATGGAGTGCAGCACAAGCCTAATTGTCTCCAAAGGCAAAGAAGGAGTTAACAGAAAGAGTTACAAGGACTGTGAAGGCATCTTTGATTATTTTGAAGGTAATTTCAAATATCATTGTTTGCTAGAACAGCAGACACCAAAGCTAGAAATCAGACACGGGGGAGAGATGTTTCTCCCCAACCAAGGTGAGATATAAACACAAGGCCATTAGATACGAGATTTTTTATTGAAATTTCTTCCCTGACTGGCGTTCTAGCTGGAATGCTCAGCAACACGTGTATGGTGAATAAATAAATCATCTGAACAGATGGAGCCAAGGACGGCTCTATGGGGAGTGAATCAATGCGCACAATACGTACATCTGTGAGGATAATGCACTGTGTATACACAAACCAGGCAGCCACTACTCATTTATAAGGAGATGCTAATAGAAATGAATATACACTTTGTTTCCTTCAAACAGCCTTGCCCGAGACATCTCCTCAGAAAAGTCAGAAACGAAGGGCTCCCTCAAGTCTGAATAGAGGGTCTCCAGCTATAATGAGGGTCTCGAGTGCACATAATAATGTAGGCGTTTATTAAATATTCAGTACATTTGCATTTCAAGCTATTTAATCCTAAGAAAAATACTCTTTAATAAAGAAAAAATTCAGGATTCATCATTTTAACTGGTTTTGGAACATGTCTACTATGAAAGTTTTCTCAAAAGTTGCAGAATAGAATAGCTTTGTAAATATCTTGTGATAGAAGTTATAAATTTGTCATCATCCTCAGTAATAAGTGTTCCATTTGTAAAAATGGACACTATGGGGCACATTTACTTACCCGGTCCAGAGTGTTCCCCGAAAGTGCATTGTCCGATGATAAAGCACTCTGCCGTGATATTGGAATTCACCCTCTTTTCAGTGGTGCATATATGTGCTTGGGCTTGCGACACAATTTGAAAGTTAAATCCTGCGCTCAGTCCGAATCAGTTGGATAGTCTGACGACCGCCCCCCAATTTCTGTCGCATGGAAGCCAGAGCAGCTGCACCAAACTCTGATCGTTTGTGACACAATCCCCTTTTAAATACCAGTCAAAGCAGCACAAAACCCAAAAACGGCGCTAAGCAGCGCGCCACCCTTAGTAAATAAGCCCCAATAAGTGGTGGTGGAAATACCAAGATCTCAACATCAAGGGCCTTTTGTCAAACCTGAGTGTTATAATAAAACTTTTTGGTCTAGAAAACTCTTTTAAATGTCTTAAAAGGAACTTACCACCACAAATCTACCTATAAAGGTGAAACAGGTGGTAGGTGCATGTATTGGACGCGAGGATAGCCCTTGTTTAGAGCTAATACTCACGTCCCTAATATATAAATTTTCTAAAGAGGCTACTGGGGCGTGGAGTCGCCGGACATGAGGCTACACATCACGGTTACTCCACGCCCCAGTAGCCTCTTTGTTCCTCCTAACCTGACATTTTCGGCGCGCAGCTCCTCTTCGGAGCAGTGGCCGAGCAGCCATGGGCCTGCATTCTGTACATGCGCAGAATGTTGGCTTCTCGAATAAGGGCGCACAGCTACGAGGAGCTGCCCGCCGAAGATGTCAGGGTAGGAGGAGAAAAGAGGCTACTTGTGCATAGAGTAGCCGCGGCGTGTAGCCTCATGTCCGGCTACTCCACACCACAGTAGCCTCTTTAGAAAATTTATTAGGGCAATAAAGACTAAAAAAAGATTGCAGGGACGTGAGGATTAGCTCTAAAAAGGGCTATCCTCACATCCAATACATGCACATACCCCCCATTCTACCTTTATAGGTAGATTTGTGGTGTTAGGTTCCCTTTATAGGGGTTGTTCTACACTTGACATTTCTTCACAAGATGAATTACAGCTGATACCCCCAACCAGTATCTAAAATGAAGATAGTAGGAGTTACAATGGATTAGCGGTTGAGTATGAGCATTGTCCATGTGGTCCTGAACTTACATACCTAACAGTAGAGAATCTAAATAATGGGTGCTAAAACAGAGAATAAGTCACACCAACTTTTTTAAACCAAAATTTTAAATGAAGCAAGAGCACTTGAATAATACACCCTTATTGTAATTTAACACTGGCATGAGAGGAGACCAAGATAACCTTATCTACAGAGACCCCAATCCAACAGATTTGTAACCTACTATGAAGTCTATTGAGGGAGGGGGGTAAATGTCTATATTATTGTGCCACTTTCAAACATAGAGGTATGGAGAGTGGCCCATGACTGGTCTCAATTTTACAACAAAAAAATGGAGAAGAAGATGATGGCCACTTTACCTCATGTTTTTGTAATTTGTGTGTAACTGTGGGGGTAAGGATATTAGGTAATTTATCAATATACATCTATGTATATTGGTAAATGACAGGTCATGGACAGTTAGAGATCACATGACCCTCCATCTGCGGCCATTTATTGGACAGGAATGTCTGACTGATGAGATAAAAGACAGGAGGTTTCACTTTACATTTGAAGAAAGTAGAGCAGAGCTTTTAATAGATGTATATTGGTAAATTACATTATATCCGGCCCCCACACTACAAAAACATCAGGTAAATCGACCAACCCCTTTTATTCTACACCAACCACTGCACCTCTTCATAAATGTACATACTGTGCCAAGCACTGGGGGCATCTTTATACTATTAAAAATTTCTCATTCCATCAGGATAAGAAAAATATTCTGCGTCACTCTTTGACGAGTTCATGATATTCAATCTAAGAATCAATTTGCCCATTAGTTTCCCATATCCTTTCCTCATGTAGAGCGGAGGAGAACCTTTAACCTCTTGTATTGAAATACAACAAATCTCAGTCTGACTCGACAAAGGACAAAACTGGAACTGGACAGAATATGCTCATCTCTAGTCCTAATGACTTATCGGAAATACCATTTTTAGTAGATAATGGATAAAATGTGTCACTGTCAGGGACTCTCCCTCGTGTTAGTCCCTGCTATGGTTTAGTTTTCTATACTTCCACTGCTGAAAAACTCAACTATTCAATACAAATGGGAGCACAGCAGATGTTAGTTACATTTACAAGATCTGAGCGGAAGCTTCATCCTATTTGTCATGAGAAGGAAAACGCTGCACATAAACCTGTCATACTCATAGATGTCATACTGTCGTACGTTGTAGATGGAGCAGCCAACACACTCTTTAATAAATAGGTTCCTTAAAGGGAACCTGTTACCACAAATCCCAAAATAAACCCTAAACGTTACCGTATAGGTGACTGTAATTGGGGTGGAATGGTGCCAGTTGGGCTCCTCTGCATTACTACTTGACCATAAAAAGACTTTTATTCCCCATCTTTGTCTTACAAGATCCAGGAGATAGGAGAGTCAAGTACCCCACCTCCTAATGGCTGATCTACATCATAAAGCACCCCCGGTTCACCCCTTGTCACATCATTATAACTCGGTTTGAATACTCCTCACATGTGCCTAGCTTTTCGGAAGTGGGACCCAAACACTGCATTGCACTGTATGTGCAGAATTTTCAAGCCAAGTTGTAGTATCATATAGTGGCTGTGACGAGGGGCTGTGGCGAGGGGCAGGTTTAGGATGTAGGAAGCAGGGAACTTGACTGCATCCAAGAGCTCTGTCACAACCCGCATCTTTGAAGACAATGATGGAGAATAAAAATCTGTCTTGTGTGGAAGCAGCAACATAGAGGAGCCCTACTGGCACCACAACACCACAATTACGGTCACCCATAAGGTACTGCTCAGGGTATGTTGAGGGGTTTTGTGATGACAGGTCCCCTGTAATATCAGGTCCTCCTAGCCTTAGTATGGAATCCACCATCATAATAGGCAGCACATTCTACCATTTGCAAAGTGCTCCTTTTAAGTTGAGCACAAGGTTGATGTGGCCCCAGGTTTCTTGAGGAGGTAATGGTTCTACCTGTTGGGGTCCTTTACTGTTGTATTGGGTCTCTCATACAGTGGTCTCTGTGAATGGTTCTGGATATTAGCTCAGAAGGAACAAAGAAAGTTGTCACTCTATAGTTGGACCATTGCGAGAACAACTAGTACCCCTTGAGAGCCTCATCAAAGGCATCTCATCTAGACCAAGGAGTCTACTCTGTACTGAGGGATAATAAGAGCCTTGAGACTAGAAGGATCCCGTTATATAAAGGTGACTGATACGCTGCTCTGCCCAGTTATCTTATGAAGAAAAGACCTGCTGTATTTACTTCAGCCTCAAAATCTTAAAAAAAATACACATCTGACAAGTTTTTGAACTTTTTGTTTCTCCAGGTTGACAGGATCTATTGCAACCTGACATCAAAGTCTAAAGAGATGCGCTTTGAAGATGACACCATCTTGTAGAACATCAATAACAGATATACATGACAGATGAAATGACCGACTGATCTACACAACACAGCAGGAGTCATTGGAACGTCAGATTTCATGCTCCATCTCTAACTCATCCCATGAGCCATAAATAAAGCAACACTTCATGCTAAGATATAGCAAAGCTGGATGTCACAAATACAGATCTGTGACATTTCTTTCTACATTGGATGTGCTTACCATTGACATAATTTGTGTGGAATAACCTACTGGAGACTTGATGAAAAGTGTGATAGATCAGGGGCTACGACAATGGTTGTACTTACCAACAAATCTGATTAAAAAAATGGTTGATTCTGACAGAACAGTAAGTGAATAATCTAACAAGGGGGCAACAGGGTATGACTGGCCAACCAGAGGGTCCTCCGGTGAGCCTATAAGGTCGAAGCCAACTTGGATGGACCTTGTGTGAACCGTTGAATGATAATACCGCCAAAAAAAGGAGAGGGACAGAAAAGTTTCTCATGTAAGTCCTAAGACCTACTTATCCCTCCAACATTTCTCCCTTACCATGGAAATATAATGAAAACTGTAGTAAACAAATTACTGCTGTGGGGGTATTTTTGCCTTCTAATGGATCAACACTGTAGTTTGGACTTGATGGGCTTTTTTTCAATCTTGAAGGAGTAGTCTGGTATCATAAAAAAATGTGTACTGACTGAGAAAGGGTTAAAAAGTTAAGGAAAGCAGTACTTACCTCCTTGCTGTTGCATTGCTTGCTTACCACTGTTCACACTGGTGTTTGTTGACTTGGCCTTGTGATCTGTCGCACCCAGTCATTAGGGCTTTTAACATAACAAAAGTGCTGTGGTCAAGTCAACAAATACCAGATGTGAGGTGTAAGAATCCACCAGATATATTTGCAATGCTTAGAAAACCACTATTTACTGACATTTACTTACCTGGTCCTGTCGCGATCCCCGATCCGGACGGCCTGACGAAGATGAAGTCCGGCGCGATTCACCAAGATCGTGCGCCCGAGATCCTGCATGTGTCTCTTCCCCGCTCAGGTCCACCGGAGTTCACCTTCTTCTTCCCGGTGCATGTAAGTGCTTGGCTTGCAACACAATTTGAATTGTTACATCCCGCACGTTGTCCGAATCCATCGGATCGTCAAACGGACCCCCCCCCCCCCCGATTTGTGTCGCGTGAAAGCCGGCGGCGATGCGCCAAAATCTGATCACGTGCGCCAAAAACCCCCAGTTATATACGTCGTAAAGCAGAAAAATTCGGGAAACCCGACGGAAATGCATTACGCGGACCCCTAGTAAATGTGCCCCATAAACTTTGATACAGCTGTATACAAACGTCTCTAGGCCCAGTAAGCTCAATACAACTGAAACTGATTCACCAGATTCACCAGACAATACACTATTATCATAGGTGATACTATGGCACTTCCGACCTACCTCGAAACTGACTGATCCATTGTGGTCTGTGTCGAAAGCATTAAACAGAAAATGTGCGTAATTCGAAGCATCTAAAAATAAAAAACAGAGTTACTATAAATGAAATGATAGCATATTAACCATATAGCGCTATCGTTTGGTAGTACTTTGTGATATAATACAAAGAACACTGAGATACATCTGTGATTTAAATGGAATCATTAGCTTGCGTCGTAAAGGCTAATGTCACATCTTATGTAGCAGTGGTAATACAAGTTAAGAGGTAGAAAGGTAGGTGAGGATTAAACCTTAATTGGTTTGCTCAACTGCCTCTCAATCAGCTCATTAGCCACCTATCAAAACTTCCTTGAGGCTGGATTTCCCTGCCAGTGATTTGGTTCACCTACCTGTTTGTCTGTTCTGCCTGTGCTGGATGTGAGTTGCCAACCTTCTGATTTGTTTTCTGACCACCCCTTGCCTCCTGATTTTGTAGCGGGCTGCCATCTGTTTGTGATTTTGGCTTGGACCTTTCACTATTCTCTTAATTATGCTTTTGTTTGTAGTGTATTGTCTCAGCTTTCTGATGTGACATTTGCATTCTCTTCTCCCAATTTCTAACATTAGTCAGTGTAGAGAACTCTGCCAGTTGCGAGCTGTCATCTAGGGCAGTTGCTGATTAGGTAGAGACAGTGGTGGCTTTTCATATCAATTCTGACAATACCTTAACCCATCCTGTCCTGACAGTCGAATTTCATCGAAAAACTTTCCATATCCAGCCGTGTCAAGGGTAACTTTTTCTTTATTTAAGGCATATCATTAAAATCCATAGCGTTAATCTTTGTTGAATTTCATGTCTACAATCTGCTGCATTAATCCAGATATGTTGGAACTATACAAGTTGGATAGGGCCTAACTTGTTTGGTGGGAAAACCTCTTCAAAGAGAACCTTTCAGGTTATTAAAACACTTTAGCTGCTCATACAAAAGTAAGCAGCTCCCTAGTCCTCCCCCAGTTATAGCATTGTTAAATCTCTAGCTTTATCAGAACATACCGATAGGGACCCTGATGTTCTGGACTTGTCCCGCACTGTGAGGTTTCTGGGGTCGAGTGTTTGATTTGCTTGAAAATCTCGTTACTGTCCTTGCATCCCCACTCCCTGCCATTAATGTCACTCTAAAAGCTGCTAGAAAAATCCTTTACATTGGTGGCTACCCAATGACCAGATGGATCCCACCAAGATTCTGAGAGTTAGCCAAACCACTTAATTATACTATCAAACTGGAGAAGTCTATCAAACATAATGGTCTGAGGGACAGCGATGCCTATGGTTGTTGACCCCAGTACTGGCATTGAGGGACATGACTACTCTGATGCAAAGTTGGGCAGAATAACTTCCCTGTTGGTGAAGGTACTCGAGGGAGGTTTGATGCCTGACTTCTTCGGCTCCTGTTGGGCCCATGTGTGAGCCCTTTGACTGCACCCTGTTTAAAAGCTGGTTTGAGTTACCCTTAGCCAAGTGAACATTGGGTGGGAGTGGGTGTTGTTTTAGGGTTTCTTTGTGTATATGTTTTTGTATTGTACGTATGTCTTGCAAACTATTACTGTAATAAAAATGACTTGAATTAAAAAAGAAATCTGCAGCATAAATCTTGCGAATCCCACTGATCAGGGTTGCCCATGGTGTTGTCCAGCAAGGCCAACTAGCCTTAGGAAACGGCAAACCATCTCTTCCACATCTTAGAGGATGAGTACTGTGAAGGATAACATTGGGAGGCTCGATTGCACAGCTTGCATTGGGTCCAGCAGTATTAGGCCACGCCTCTGCTCATCACTTTGTATAGCACAGTGGTGGCGAACCTATGGCACGGGTGCCAGAGGTGGCACTCGGAGCCATTTCTGTGGGCACTCAGACCATCAAATAGTACCAAATACACCAAATCTTTATGCTGTCCCAGGCAACTAAAGATATGCTGTTCTATTGTAAAGCGACACTTCATTGGCTATTTGGAACTGTGGGAAAAGTGAGAAGGTGTGGACTGGGCTGCATTATCTTTGGAGGTCATCTTGCTGGACCCACAATACTTCCTCTCCAGAATGAGACCCTGGAGAGAAGCTACAATGAGAGTCTGAATTTGCCCCTTTCAACTGTATTGGTGGTCTCAGGCAGCCGATACGATTGAAAAATGTGGAAGAACAGGTAGCAATAAGTTACTGCTTAAAATGTTGTGTTGGCACTTAAATAAGTGGATTTTGGTTGTAGTTTGGGCACTCGGTCTCCAAAGGGTTCGCCATCACTGCCCTAGGGAGAACCAGTCTCTCCCTCCATATTTCTTGCACACACCACCTGCTGGAGACCTGCCAGGCTGTAGAAAAGCCCTCGGGTCCCCATACCAAGCACCTTGATATCAGCGTGCCCTAGGCCGCAACCGCCAGCCACTCCGGTATTCTTGGCACCGGCTGCCCACAAGAAAAGGCTAGGCCTCGGTGGGGGATGTTAATAGGCGAACCTGAGACCCACTATGATTAATGTCCCCCAATATTTTTCTTAACCAATTCTATTTTGTTAAACCTGAGAGCAGTTATGTACTATCCCGGCCAATGCAGAGCGCTACAGCTAGTCACTCATAAACTAAGCAGAGGTAGCTGCTGACCTTCACCCCGTTATAGCCTGAATACTCTCACTATATACAAGAAGGCAGTGGATACAGTTTGTTGACTAATCTTGGTGCTGCTAGACGTCCAATGACTAATCGATCCAGCACATGACTCAAATCCAGGCTTATTAAAATTCCTAGTACAGGAACAACGAAACAATCAGTTTCCAAAATTACAAATAAAAAAATGATGCTACAGCCTTCATGTCTACATATATCAGCACAGGATTTTCATCACAATTTATATCATGCGTGGACATAACTATAAATTTAATCTATCATTATTTTAATGGGGATTTTTATTTTGATTGCGATTTTGTTTCCATTTATGTTTAGTATGTGTTTAGTATTGCTGTTTATTTCAATTGTGGTGCATTACCAGGCACTGTCTATAGGGGCGCTGTTTCTGCACATTTTTCTTTTCCTCTCATCCTCTGAAGATTTTCTTCTCCTCTCATCCTCTGACTTTGCAGATTTTTCCACATTTCTTGTACATCCAGCACATATTGAAGTGATTTCCCATCATAGAGACATTTTTCCTCAGGAGAGAAGAGTTTATGCTGAACATGGTGTCACTTTACTTGTCTGTAAACACCTGCCCCTGTCATCTGCAGCAGACGTGTGTCATGTCATTATGATAGGGAAACATGTTCTACTGGATAGAAGAAATGTCTGAAAATTGTACTTTAAGCATTCCTGTCATCTATGGAAAGATATTATAGGGAATGGACATGTACTTTGTGCTAGATATACTATAAGGCTTCCAGATTAATTCTCTATCAAGCCCTGTCCTGCCGTGCACAGGCTATAGTTAATGCATCGGCACCCAGTATTAACTGCCCATGGGGTTGGAGGGTAAAGTCAAAATTCCTGGCTGTGTGTCAGCTATTAATACTTTTTTATGGCTTCTTATGTGCCCAGGTTACGTACAAGATGGGTTCTTTAGGTTTGCATTTAAGTTGAATTTGTATGTAAGTCGGAACCATTATATTTTATTATTGTAGCTCCAGACACATTTATTTCTTGTCCTGGTGACAACAGGATTTATAAAATTTTGTACTGTCATGGGAACAAAGATCAATAAAACTTTATTACAGACACCTTACAGCTGATTATTACAGCCCAGGACTAAAGTAAAGCATCCAGAGGTCACAGTGGTCAGAGAAGTCCGTAACCTGGGGACCACCTGTATATGTTTAATAAATTATGCAGATTTTTTTCTTCTGGCTTACTACATGCTTAAAAATAAAAGCTTATAATCAAACTGTATACAGTAAGCTCCTGTGCTCCCTCTAGTGGTGACTGCTGGCAGACGTTTTTCATGTATCTCGATGCTAGCTCCTGCTAGCTTACTATATGTTTAGAAATAAAACCTTATAATCGGAAATTATAATCAGCTTTGCTTTGTATTGCAGCTCAGTTCTATTCACCTGAATACAACTCAACTGTAACGAGCCCATAGGACCAATAGTTATCACAGATCTGGGAGGTGGCGGCAGTGTTTCGAGCAGATTGTGTGTTTTCTGGTTCTAATAACCCTCATACGTCACACCTGCTTTCCATTGCTCTCTCCATTTTAGGAGAATGTAATGGAAACCAAACAATGGAAGGTTTTCTATTCACCTTCTGTTCCCTAAAGATTACACTGTACAGTAGTTGTATGTTACACTTCCTCCAGCTGATGCACCATAATAACAATGGGACACAACCTGCTGAACATGGGTGACTGTTATACAGAAACATGTTTTTTTTAGTTTTTAAATATCACATAAAAAAGATGACTTTATTATAGAACGCCAGCATTACACCACATTGCATCTACACTACTACGGTACAGGGGCTGAATTCAGCACTTATACTCTGGACAGCTCCCATTTCTCTACATCTTGTTTTAAGACCTTTTTCTCCGTCAAATAGTGCTGCTCCTCCATTGTTCCTCCCATAAATATATGAATAAATTATCACGACTGG
Source organism: Engystomops pustulosus (assembly GCA_019512145.1). Classification (NCBI taxonomy): domain Eukaryota; kingdom Metazoa; phylum Chordata; class Amphibia; order Anura; family Leptodactylidae; genus Engystomops; species Engystomops pustulosus. Next base: position 29,354,021 of record CM033641.1, read on the forward strand.
TGCACGATGCACCCGGTTGTGATAAATCCCCCCATAGTCTAGTCTGTTTTCTTGGTAAAAGACTTACATATCAGAACTGACTTTAGCCAAGTAAATCTATGGTGTTTCGTATTCATTACTGGACCCATTCAGGTTCGCTGAGTTTGGCCAAAAAAGTGCTTAAAAGTGTGGTTTGGGTACTCAAGACCGAATGGGAACACCCACCAGTAATACCTGGGATAGGTGCTGGCACTAGTAGTGGGTGTTAGCTCTTTAAATGCCACCACAAAGTGCCTGTGACGCTGCTTTCCCTAGAATCATTGCTCCCCGATGATGTCCAACGAAATAAAAATAAAGCGGACACGATTCAGCTTTATTTCAGTAATATTACCAATAAAAATGCCATACTGGAGTGTGTGTGAGCAGTCAATGCTCCCCGATGTTGCCATTGGGGGGGAACAACAATCCTAGGAGGGTGTAAGCTGAACGGCAGACCTCTGGCTGAAGATTGTGGTTCGGTTTCGCTCAACCTGAGTCTTTTGTTGGGAAAATGTGCCCAACAAATCAGATTGGTTTCCTTATATCCTGATTGCTGCTATGTTATAGTTTTATAGATTAGATATATCTTCTCTGTGCCCATGGGATGGTGTACATGTACATAGTAAATATGTGAGGAGTCTGCGGTGGGCACTGGGTGAGGGCCCTGGCCGACACTTGCGGGTGCACTCAGCCTTTATGTAATATTTACTTGCTGCATCTGTGTGATAGATTCTCAGTTATTCATTTTCTATTTTCTTCCTGCTGCTTGAATTTGGAAGCACATTATGGGTGAGATGTCAGCATAGCAAATGTACTAGGACAGAGAATGCTCAGGCGAGATTTATGTAGGAATGGATTTCAATATTTCAGGCGTAATCATGCTTGGCATTCATATTTGTATAAATATTTTCAGTCAGAGGAATATTATGTATCACCAACATGCCCAGAATCCTAACCAGGGCAAATGACTGCGGCATTACAAGCAATCCCTGGGGCCCGCTCCTCTACTACATAACACCTTCCTATGCTAATAACTATCATTGACATGTTATACCAATCACATACTCACTATAGACCCTCTGTGATAAGACCCCCACTGCAATTTGGGATTACAAGAAAGACAATGGGGCTCATTTACTAAGGGTCCGAATTGCGCACTTTTGTCGGGTTTCCCAGCGATTTCTGATTTGCGCGGAATTTCCCAAGGATTTTGGCACTCGTGATCGGATTGTGGTGCATCGGGGCCGGCTTTCACACGACAGAAATTGGGGGGCGTGGCTGTCGCACAACCCGACGGATTTGTGTCGCAAGACCAGCACTTACATGCACCGGGAAGAAGCAGGTGGGGTCCGGCAGACCTCAGCGCAGCAGCGACACCTGGTGGACATCGGGCGCACGGACCTTAGTGAATCCCGGCAGACCCGAATCCTCGTTGGAGAACGCGCCGCTGGATCGCGACTGGACCGGGTAAGTAAATGTGCCCCTATGTATTCTATATTACTCATTGCTGATTATAGATTGGGATTGAAGGTCTAAACAAGAGCATTGTAATGGTGGTCATCATTACAGGGATTCTCTTTTGAAGACAACAACTATCTATATGCACTTTTTTGAATAGAGATGCTTTACAGGTGTCTTTCACTCAGGACCCTCCCTATGTGAACCAAAATGGAAATCCATTCTCTTTCTGGTGAAGTTCCGTTGTGCTTGTCATACATGCAGAGTCACCCGCCAAAATGGGCACCATGTAACACTGTATTATCCTTACCAAAATATAAATAATCTCTTCTTAGAGGTTCTAGGGGTGGGTTCTTATTACAGATGAGTAACCCCTTTAAAGGGGAACTGTAAGTTAAACTAACTCAACTAAAGATATCTATGAAAACGGCTACTATACAGCATTACAACTATCCCTATATTGTTCCTCCTTATGCTTGGAAAGTTCCACAATTACATTTGTAAAGTTGACTCACCATCTATGCATATTAATGAACTTCGATCTCAGTCACACCTCCAGATTCCTGATTGATATGGGGCATGCTTTTTCTTTAGCTGAGACTACTCATCTCTGCTTCTTTATTCCTGTCTCAGGAATGAGATAGACACTGGCTGTGTGACTCACTGAAGAGAATTCCTGAGCGATGGGGATTGAGTGATTTGATTTTTATTCAGAAATTTAGCATTTCTCTAAACTTGCTGATATCCCCTCCACCAGGAATTCTCTTCAGTGAGTCACACAGCCAGCATTTCTATCTGGAAGGCGCAGCTGAGCTGGAAGTACATGAATATGCCAGACTCGGCTCAAAGTACAGATTGGACTCACATGGGATCATTTGCATAGATTGTGAGTCAACTTTTTAAATGGACTGTCAAACTTTTACAGGCATGGGGAGGAACAATATAGGGATGTATATTTAATAGCAGTTTTGATAGAGATGTTTAGTTAGTGTGGGTTTACCCAGACTTCACCTGTACGTATGAACCAAGCCGAATGAGTAGAGGATGTTCATGTCTTATAGTCATCGCACAGAAACAGCTGGACTATCCTCTGTGAGCCAAACATGGCAGCAGCTGGACAGACTTCTCACCCACCCTGACCAATAGGGTGGATTCTCCTACCTACAGTGGTGCAGTGTGCCAGTATGTAGTGAGAAGGCTGCATGTATCTACGTGTGGATTGTTAGACTTCTCAGCTACTTCTGCAATTGCAATTTTAAGTCCTTTCCAGACTCTTTTCTCACTTCTGCCCTCCCTAACACCCAAATATATTGAAACATACTGATAATTTATACACATATAAGATTTTAACCAAAATAGTGGGTTCTCTTTCCACTTTTGTACGTTTTTGTGCCTGTATTTACCCTATGCATGTAAACCCCTATCCCAATATAAATCATCATGGAATTAAAAATATCAATAATGATATATTGTAACTAGAGATAAGCAGATCAGACACTTGTATTCGGGTTCGACCACGCAAACCGGACATATTGCCTGATTGGCGGCCGAACAGCCAATCCGGCAAACTGACCCCCCCTAGCAACTATCCATAGTTATGATTGGCCAGAGTTATCCCCGGTCGCATGATTGAACCCCATTGCAAATATTGGGTCCACTTATCTCTAATTTGCAACAGCAGAATTAGGAAGACTACTAAATTGTTATAATTGGCTTTGGAACGTATTCTGCTTGATCCAGGTTGATTACTCATATCCAGATGCTGTGTTTGGCTTGACCAGAGGTGTATGTGCATAGGGGGGTCCCAAAATAAAAATTATAAACTGAGTTTGCCATCAATGCAGTTCCTATGTATCAGAATGCAGCATCTCTATGGGGGTCTCTATAGGACAACCAGTATAGTATTGGGAAGATCTTCCTCACCCCACCTGGCTTTTTACTTGAATAAAACTGTGTTGCAGGTGGTTGGGTGACATTTTGGAAGCAAATTCTGCTGAAACCCCTTTATTCTCTAGGGTCTTGAGGTGGGGTCTCCAATAATGGGAATGGTTTGGTATGAATGAGATCATTTGGGATAAGAATTTTCTTCTGTATGTGATTCACTATGAATGGTTTTTACTATGATACTTATCAAATGTAATGCTTTCACTATAATAAGACAATTTGAAGTCAATAAAAATAAAAATATATACAGATGTTGGATTTTTCTTTGCTTGGCTCAACGTAACGATTATAACGACCACTTGTCACTTCTGTAGAATAATATATGTATGGTATGAACATGTGAAGGCGCTGAGAATTGTCTGACGTAACAGAATAAGCAGCTACGTTCTACCCAGAGATGGACACTTTCTCCAGGTTTCTTACTTTTATATAGTTTTATGGCTGCACTTCATGTAGCAGCCACTAGATGGCGAATCCCCTCTGCTCAGTATGTAAACTTTCTGTGCCTAGTAGATGTCTGTATATTAAGTGCCCTCTAGTGGCCAAATGGAAAACTATGCAGTTCAGTAGCCGATTCACAAGATTTAATTTAAAATAAAATGTATTTAAAAACACTATAAAATCTGTTTAAATTTAATATCCCAGTGCTTGTACATAACCAAAGAATATTTCAGCCTATTCGGATTTTTTTTTACCCCGCAAAAGGCACGGAATAATAAATGCCATCACTAAGAAGTACAATTTGTTACGCACGAATAAGCCCTCATACAACTCTGTACACTGAAAAATGACAAAAGTTATACATTTTTGAAGGAGGGGAGCAAAAAATTAACAAAAAAAGGCTGTGTCCTTTAGGGGTTACAAATGAGCCTCAGAGGCTCCTGTATAACTCACAGAAGCCCTTTTTGGCTTCATCTGACGTCTCCGGCTCTCTAGCTGGGAAGGGGAGGAGGGGGGCCATAATGGCATACTTAGGCATGCGATATTTAAAGGGAACCTGTCACCAGGAGACCCATTTTTAGCACTCCCCCAGTCCCCACAGAGCATAGTACATACACTGCCAAAGTGTTTTTGTATAAAAAATAGGTTTTACAGAAAAAAAGATATGTTATATTGTACCTTTCATTAGCATCTGTTCTGTGACTAGGCACTCGTCCCCTGGGAGTGGCTGGAAAGGAGCAGTTTCCCCCCACCCTTGGAAAACTGCTCCTCCGTGTGTCCTTTTCAAATATATGAATAACCCACACTCGGGATTGGCTGTAGAGGAGCAGAGGGCGTTGCTAAGCCAAGAGATGGGTGTTTTCATATATTTTAAAAGGACACATGGAGTAGCTGTTTCCCAAGTGTGGGGGTGGGGGGGAACTGCTCCTCTATAGCCACTCGCAGGAGACAAGTGCCTAGTCACAAAGCACATGGTAATGAAAGGTACAATATAACATATCTTTTTTCTGTAAAACCTATTTTTTATACAAAAACACTTTGGCAGTGTATGTACTATGCTCTGTGGGGACTGGGGGAGTGCTAAAATGGGTCTCCTGGTGACAGGTTCCCTTTAAAGAAGACAGAGCCCCATGAGGCTCATTTGCATAACTTTAAAAAGATGATTTCCTCCAAAACCAGGCCATTATAAAAGAAGAACGGATCCTGTTTCAGGATATACACACCAGTGGGTAAGTTTGCTTGGTGTAAAATACTGCATCCATGTGGTAGGTTTCCTGTCTCCTCTGTCTCCAAGGACTTGGAACCTTCCAATCTTCCTAGTGCCTGTTGTGGATACATTAATACTTCCAGGCGGTCCCATAACAGGGGCCATGTATCATATTTATCTGTAATATAAGTTTACACATCGAGCATCCGTTTCTGGAGGTGACGCTGAGCCTGCGAGTAACACATAATGTCCTTTTCATTAGAGAAACAGAAATGAAAAGGAAAATGAATGCCGCGTACAAACATCTTGAGAGTAATCGAATCATTGAGTTAAATTGGGATCAATAGCGGCCAATGTCTATTCCTCTCAGGGCCAAAGGGACATGTAATGTAATATAAATCAATGTGTTATTAGATTAAAACAAACAGCCGCATGTCTCATCCTCTACAACGCGGAGGCATACGGCTCCTAGAGTCCTGGTCACTGGAGACTGGGATACAAGGCTGGTATTGTGGCGCTAGAGAAGCCTTATATGTTATATGAGAATAATGTGATATATGTTATATAATATGATGTGGTTTGTACACTGTATATTACTTGTTCTTTTATACTTTGTAGTTTGGGAAAAATTTAAAAAGTACAGGTCACTGTACAGGTCACCATCTGGTGCTCAGAATGGAGGAAGAGATGGGGGGGGGGGTAATAATTAATATAGTCTTTCTCCCTCCATTCCAGCTCTGGCAGCCTAATCCCACCTTTGGTGACTTACATTTGACTGTTGTCATGTGACATTGACAGATCACTGCTGAGGCCACTCAAGGGTGTTCCTTGTGTAGATAGGTCACTGTTGATGCCAGACAGGGCTGTGCCTTGTATAGGTAATGTTACCCCACTGGGGACCAACAGTAAACGGGAGCAATTAGGTGGTTCAGACTGGAGGATCTGGCTTGGTAGTGGCCTTGTGGCTGGTGTTACGGTGTCTTGATCCTAATTTAGGCTTTATGTACCCCTGCCTGCTCCGGCAGAGTAGAAGCAAGAAAAAGAGGGGGAGGTTATAGTATGGTAGATAGCCCCCCCCTGGGGCACTCCTGATGGTCAATCCCTGGCATGTGGCAGAAGGGAGACTCTTGATGTTAACAGCAGCCCAGGGATGCACACTGAAGACACTGAAGTAATGTGGTAAAAACTTACAGTTCTGTTAATGGCAAAAAGTCATTAACAGAACATCAGCAAAGTCGAGGCTGGTAACAGTTTCTCCAGTGGCTAGCAGATCTGTCTGTTGGCTGACATCTGTGTAGGTAACAATCCTTACTCTTAGAAACGATCTAGTGCATCAGCCCAGGATCTATGATTCAACTAGGCTAGATATTCTCCTTGGGAGCCTGTTTGGCTTTGCTGCATTAGCAGGTCAGCTATCCGTGTGTCAAAGATGTGTCTCCTGCATGGAGCCTGCATGAAATAATGACAGAGCTCTTTAGTGTAAATTAAACTAAGAGCTGCAGACCAGGTCTTCATATCACCTGGTCATTAGTTACATCTCTAATGTACCAACCAATGACAGTGTGAGTTACACCATGGATAAATATGTATCTGTTTACAAATTAGAATAAACACAGCATTAATTGACCACTCAGTCAAGTAGCAGTACACAAGCATTGCACAGATGTATACCTATTTCCGCCACTTCGTGATAGTGTTGCATTATTGTGAATGGCTCATTAAATCAATTATGTTAATAAGATCCCTGTAAAGGGATGGGCAATTTAAATATTAAAAAAAAAACTACCATTAAAATCAACTGTGCAGGACCACTTCTTCCCTCCCACTGTGTGAGTTTGCAGCAGGCATTTCCTGCACCAGGCACAGCAGGAGCACAGTCGTACAGGAACGGACCACAGGATACAGACCACAGGATACGGAGCACTGGGCACGGATCACAGGATAAGGACCACAAGAGACAGAACACAGGATATGGAGCACTGTACACGGACCACAGGATATGGACCACAGGGCACAGACCACAGGACACGGACCACAGGATACGGACCACCGGACATGGACCACAGGCTACGAACCACCAGACACGGACCACAGGATATGGACCACAGGGCACGGACCACAGGATACGGACCACCGGACATGGACCACAGGCTACGGACCACCGGACACGGACCACAGGATATGGACCACAGGAAACGGATCACAGGAAATGGATCACTGGACACGGACCACAGGATATAGACCACCGGACATGGACCACAGGATAAGGACCACCGGACACGGACCACAGGATATGGACCACAGGACACGGACCACCTGATATGGACCACAGGACACAGACCACTGGACATGGACCACAGGATATATAGCACAGGACACGGACCACAGCATATGGACCACAGGACACAGACCACAGGAGGCATCTGGGAACGCACAGGAACATGGAGGCGCCTGGAAAGGCACAGGAAGCGGGACCTTGGGAAATACACAGGAACGGGACATCGGGATACACACAGGAGGCTTTCACTTCAGTTGGGAAGACTTGAAGATCCGGCGGGGAGTCAAGGGAGGCGCCGGGTTGTATAGGAAACCCGGAAGTGACCAGCGCCAATGGGAGGGATGCTGGCCCTTTAAGTTCAGGGAAGTGAGCACGCGCGCCCTAGCAGCTGGAGCACGCGGCCTGGAGGCAGGAGGCGTGCGGCCTGCACACGGGGATCCGGAAAACAACCAGGAGCCATGAGAGGTAAGTGCGGGCCGGGGGACGAGTACAGGCAGCCAGCAGAGCGCGGGAGCACCCGTGACAAGGCAGAGGGAGGGGAAAGTTCTGAGGGAGCAAAGAAAGAAGGAGGTGATATAAGTCACTGTGCCTGGATCAATGAGTAAGTGTCCCTGGTTTATCATGATAGAATTTGATGATAGATTTCCTGTAAACAGGTTTGCATGCACTACCATTCCTGCCCTGTAGTGGCCACTGTAGGTAAAATATATGACTGTCTGCAATCGCCATCATGATCCGAAGATCACTTGTAATTCTGTATCTAGATTAAGGCGCTGTTTGCAATTTCTTCTTAAAGTGACCTAATTTAGTCAGTAAACAAGCCGCCCTTTCCCCTTATGTAAATATAATTTAGCTAAAAATATAATATTTCACGTCCACGTAAGAAATCACTCTAATGCAAAACAAATCTACGCTTCTGTTTGTTGTGTGGATTCATTATATTCAGTGCAGTAAATATTGTTTCAATTGATATTCGGGATTCATTTTTTTCCCCTTGTCTGTCTGGGGGGATAATTGAATTTTTATCACGAATATGCATTTAGTGTTGTTTATTATGGAAATTATGTAGATGAAGATGCTATCTCGTAAAGTAATTGGAAACGAGTTTCAAATGAAGAGATAACGCTTTTTTGGAAAGATTGCTGCAAAGAAATTAATTTACTAGAACTTTCTTCTAAAAACGGCCAATTACTTTAATAGTTGTTTATCTCTCGTCTTTCAGAACATTGGACAACATGGGGCTGTCTGAGAGCGGCTTTCAGGGAGACGCTGTGAAATGCTACGCCACGAAATTAGTTCATTTAGTAAATGCCACGGGATGGTCATGCCCTTTAATCATAAAAATACTCTCCAAGGATTTAAATGGCCAAGTTATAGGTCAGAGGCTTCCAAGGGTAAAGTTGTATTGTGACATTTTGCCACCATTTTTTTGTATTCAGGTGATATAATAGAACCGGTATAATACCTGACATATAAAACAAACTATACAAAGACGGAAATAGCTTTTAGCATTAAGCTGTACGTAAATTTATCCCTAAAGAAATCTCTTTTTGTATAAATCTCTTAGTTTTAAGCTTTTAACTATTTTATGCAGTGGATACTTTGTTATCGGGGACAACCAAGATGATAAAAGTATAATGGCTTGGAATCTATAGCGCATAACTATATGGCAAAAAGTTTGGGAACACCTAACCATCATAGCTACATGAACTCTCTGATCATGAGCAGTGGTTAGCACTACAGCCTTGCAGCGCTGGGGTCACAGGGTTCAAGTCTCATCCAGGTCAACATCTGCAAAGAGTTTGGATGTTCTCTATGTGTTTGTGTGGGTTTCCTCCGTGTCTTCCGGTTTCCTCCCACACTCCAAATCATACTGGTAGGTTGATTAGTTTGTGACCCCCATGGAGACATGGACTGTTTTGCAATTTATGTGCAGCGCTGCGGAATATGTTGGTGCTATATATTTATAAATAAAGGAACAATGGACAATACAATGGAGTTGACTATTACAATTATATAAAAATAAAATTTCCATAAGATTTTGAAATGTGCCTGGACAGTGGACATGGACAGTAAGCCCTAAATCTACATCCACCCACTTGTCCCTACCTACTTGCTTATCCTAACCTAGATGCCATTCTTGTGCCAAAGTGAAAACTTGAAGACAAAAAACCAAGACAAACAAACACAGAAGAATGGTGACATAAATTTGGCCTAAATCCAAGAACCGAATTAAAGGGCAAATGGGTGGTCATAAGACAGGCAAGGATTACAAGATCAGAAAGTTCAAACAACTCTGGATGGATTCAAAGAATACTTATAGCAAGCACTAGGTAGTGGGCAGACAATCTTCTAATGAGGTATAAGAGTTGTGATCCAGAGAGTGATTGGACCGGTTCCCTGACATTGAGACAAACCAGATTAGCAGGGGAGGAATGTCAGGGGAGGAGACATCTGTCCATCACAGGTAGCTTACCACCTGCAGCTCAGAACAAAGTCAAAAAGAGACAGATGGGTGTTGTAGAAATCAACTAAGACAAGCAGGATTAAAATAAGGCGGTGTTCAGACTAGTGCGAGACAGAATCCAAACTAGCTGCATAATTACAGCACATCTTCTGTATATTTTATGGGCAGTAGATGGCACTGAAGCCTGAATGGGCACGATAGTTACATCTTGACTTGACGTAACAGGAGTTAATTCTATTATGAAAAACATCTCCATACCATTAGTCCTCTGTCACGTGCCATATTTGCAGTTCTGGTCAAAGAGGTAGATGAGGATTAAAATCTTGATTGGTTTCTTCTGCTGTCACTCAATTATTTTTTGAGCCTCATATGAAACAAACTTGATTTCTCTGCCAGAGATGGAATTTATGTGGCTCATTCACTATTACTGTATTCTAGTGTTTAACTGTTTGTTCTTACGTAACTCCGTCCTTTTCACTACTCTTTTTTTACCTCCTTTGATATGTTATTGTAAGTTTGGATTGACTTTAGTATTTGCGTTTCTATTACTAACTGCAGCTGGCAGGGAAAAGCAAGTTCACCTCTATCCTTTGGAGGATCACTCAGCGTCAGCAGGTTCCAGATAGTGGGCTCATCCACAATAGGTTTTTTTTGTCCACTGTAGGAGGGATTGTAGCAGGGAACTCAGGACAACACTTACTCTGACAGCTTTTGCCAATTCTGGTTGTGGATATGCCTTTTGATGCTCTGGTTCTGACTGTATCAGTAAGTCCCCTTTATTGCACTGTACATTCCATTTCCCAGAGAAAATGCAAATCATCAATCCAAAGAGCCGGTATCCACTTCCCGAAAAAAACAGGGACAATCTGGTTTAACCGACTATGGCCAACGCTTGGCATTGTGCATGGCTTGGCCTCCGAAACCCATTTCAGGAAGTTCATGCACAAATTATCACTCCATTTTTTATAGGGTTCCTATTCTAGCCCTCTACTCTACCTCCTTTGCACATATATTTTAGATGGAGGAATAAGGAGGTTGAATACTTGGAGGACAAATACTTTGTGATATGCAAATTTAGAACAACTACTTCAATAGAAGTTGAACCTTGTGGAGACTGTCTAGCTGCACTGTTTCCACTATATGCATAAAATAACTATTATTCCTCTAAAATGTCTAGAGATCAGCAGACCTTCTTTTGATGATAAGTTGTTTATCCATAAAAAGCTTTATACTCAATTAGGGAGTTGTACCTCCTTAACAGATGTACACAACATGCTGTCTTACCCTGCGCTTCTCCTAAGGGAAACCATGTAGTATTCAGCAAACAAGACCATTATCTAGTTATGGGCTGAGATGATGGTGGGGATTAAGCAAAGATCACAGATGTTGGTGCAAAGTAAGAGCTCCTGTACAGGTTCTTATAACAGATGTTGCTGCAAATCGTCAAGATGTGGAAAGGGCGGCTGCCGTTGGGGAAACATGGATGCTTATGCTGCATATATGAATCTAAGTTATTAGATGTGATGTCCTAAGAGAACTCAGACTTGCTCAACTAATAAGGTACAGGAGAAGGCTGAAATAATCTGTTACACTTACATCTTTACTGGTATTGTGAAATATTCAGCTATGACTTTTAATGGGCGATGTGTCGTCCACCACCGAAACACCGGAAATGGCCCCACATTGGTGGAATTGAAACAATCAGGGTTGTTAGAACATATCAGATGCCCAAAAAACTGGTATGGAGAGTCTTCATCTAAATGTATCATAAAGAAGCCATCTTTTGAAGCAAAAGGTATTGAAATCCATGGTCTGAATGCTACCATGGTCTGAATCTCCACCCTTCACTCAGGTCAAGTGAACCCAAGTAACTGTAAGAACCCAAGTAACAACATAAGATCAGCTACTGGGAATAAGTCATCAATATCCTCTTTAATGGGATTGTCCCATCAAGACAACTACTGTCCTAATGACCTGTAAGAGTATTTAAACATAATAAAGGAAGGAAGGTCCCCCACCTGAGGCCCACTCTATGAGCTAGATAGACATCACCAATGAAATATCTGGCCTTTTGATAAAAAGGGAAGCACTGGCATCATCATATGTCCATACGGTCCTTCTGAGACAAAACTATTCATAATAGGTGACGGATACAGTTCAGCTCCCCCTGACTTAAGTAGGAGCTCATCTGGAGAAGCCCGGCCTGACCACTGTAAGACAATTACCCCTTTTTTTTTTCTTTTTTTTTTTAAACTGCTTTATTGAACAGAATCATGAAATAAATGTACAGCTGCATTATACACAATTATTGGTACACAAAAAAAAGGATTGTGACAGTAATTGAAACACTTTCTTCCAGTAGTTGCTCAATCATTCTACCACCCGCCTACCCTACAGCATGTGTGTCTCCATAGCTGTGTTTTATTGTGTTACAGTAGTATCATAGGCATACGCCATGTCATAGTACAATGCAACCAGATGAACATTACAATGCAAACAAAACATTACTTGCGGGTGATTCTGGTAACTCTGGATCTGTAGGTAAGTATCCTTATCTTATGGCCGTTTAGTTAATAAGGTTTGAGCCCCTTCAGTGAGCTCTAGCCTGAGTGCCCCTGATCTATCCCCCAGGGTCCGGGGTGTAGTGGGCCCACACCTTTCGCTTTATGCCCAAGTAACTTATCAGTGACGGGATAGACATTGTCAACCTGCAGATTGTTCTTCCGCAAGTATTGCCCTGAGTCTATGAGGAGAATAGTGTGTCTCACCCGAGTCACACCAAGTGCCCCAGATTCGGCCAAACTTATCTGGACAATTCCTGTGTTTGTATAAGATTGCCTCAAAGGGAAGCATTTGATTGATTTGTACTTTCCACATTCGTATTGTTGGCGTGTTGGGGTCATACCACCTGAGCGCTATACACTTTCTTGCTATGAATAATATTTCCCGTAGGAAAATGCGGTGATAATGTGTCCAGTCTTCTTCTGATAAGACCCCCAGGAGGCATACCTCAGGTACACATGGGACCGTCAGGGTAATAAGTCTAGTGAGAAAATCTGACATATGTTTCCAAAATCATGCTATTGGGGTACATTCCCATATCATATACAAATTACCCCTTTTCTTATTCTTACATTTTGGTTCTCTGTGGTTTTATTTTGCCAAAAAAGGCAGCCAGAACCAGTCCTGTGCCAATCCAATATTGATGACCTATGTAAGCAAGACCCTATGGATGGGTTACCAGAATTCATACACAGGTAAACCCTTATAATCACAAAACATAGAATTTTTCTCTTGTTGAAATTCCTGGAAATCCATATTAATGGTACACTAGAGTTGTGCTTGTCTGGTATGGTCTGATGTACAATGATAATGATACCCCCATGATATCTTTTCCTCTATAGACTTCTTGGTCTTTATAACTCTTTAATTAAACAGCTCTATAATTAAAATCTAGTAAATGAATAAACTCACGTTCTTGAATCCTCGGTAGAGAATCTGAAGCTCCTTCTTTGTGAACTTTGTCTGTGCTTCAAGCAACTCAAGAGCCTCGGGGCGATGCCGAACTGTGGCCATTTCCAATTCATCTTCCACATTGTCTGAAGAAAAATGCAAAATTTGAGTTAAAACAGAATTGATTCAAATAGAATTCACTTCTAAGAACTGAGAGACGGAGCTCCAAGGAACTGAGCGGCATCAGGTCCCATAAGGTTTGTCGCAGTACTTGTCCTTGCTTATGACCATCTGATCTTGCCCTTCATTTGTTCAATGTCTCATTGTTCTTGCCATTATTAAATTACATTGTTGTATGTTTTCAGTGTTTCCTATTCTACTTCTTTCAGGTCTTCTGGGAAGTCAAGTAATAGACAGTGATAGCTGAATACATTCCGCATTGGTAAATGAATGGGGATATTTGGGTCTCCACAAATGCAGATCTCCTATTGTAAATTAAAATGCCAAACAATTCATACAATTATTCATACAATATGCAATCTAACAAAAGTTATGGATTTTTCCAATCTAATTTCTGGATTAAGGAGCTTTTCCAACCTTTCCTTTGAATAAGTTATAAATTGGAGATCGGTGGGTCCTGACCACCAGGCTCTGCCGCAATAAGGTGACATTTGCAGAGTCTACATACCCTGAAGGAGATGTCTCCATATACTGAGAAGTCACCCAAGTCAATAGCTCAACTCAACCACTATACAATGTATGACACTGTCTATTTTTTACTCATTGCACTGTGCTGAAATAAAGTAGTTGATGAGTGTGGGGATGGGTATTGGACCTCTCTGTTCTCTAATAAATAACCTATGCAAACATAGGACATTTATGCAACACAACACAAAGTCGAAATTTTTGTGAAGAATCCCTTTAAACCAAAAGTAGATAGCAAAAATCTAAAAGTCTTCATGGATTGAAAGGATTAATAATTTAGGAATGTTTGCAGACTGAAACCTAAAACCAATAGTGGGGTTGGTGTAACAGAGCATCCTTTAAATATACTATAAGGGTATTGCATGGTCTGGTAAAAAAATGAATACACAGACAAAGACAGCAGGCCATGAGACTAGCCCCCTCCCTAGATTACTATTGCCTGGCCCACCCTAGCCGGTGGATAGACAACTAATAGATGATTGCTTCCCTGCACCAAAGTGCAAAACACAGACACAAGACAAAACAGTACAAACAGATAAGAATAGTAGCCAGAGCCAGGTCACAACAAGGAGAGCAACAAAATTACAAAATCTCAAAAACAGTAGCATAGTCTAAACAAGGGCCAAGGATCAGGAAACCATGAAAACAATGAGCAGAGTAATAAGCAAAGTATGGAGACCACTAGGAAGAACTCTATTGTCAGCACCATATGGAGGGTGGGAAGACTCTTCTGTGATCTCAGAGCCCTGGCCGCAATAGTGATTGGGCCAAAACCTAGAGATTCGGACAACACAGAGAGCAGGTAAGTTTTATCAGAAGATCTCAATCACAAGGGGTTACGTAACAATGAACCAGAGTTAATGCGGCAGAAAAGACAGACTTCAAAACGGCACAAGGATACAATTAGCACCTCACCAGCTACGTAGTATGGACAAAAAATGGGATCAACATGGTTGCTAATGTAAGTTTTTTTTACTAATGGAGGTGACTCTTTTATTCTAATATAGTGTTTTCAAATATAGTAATAAAAGAGACAAAAAGGGTCAGGTCAGATCCAATTACCTAGCACATACGTGTTTGTGGATGAAAGACAGGAGGGAATTTATTTCATACATGGAGTCACAATGGTGAAATGTATTAGATGTCACCTAACATAATACTGCTGTAAGCACGACCCAGTATCTACACGTCTCTTCCTGATGTCATGGGGAGTTATGGCAGGATTTCCTCCTCCGATATAATGACACACAACCAGTGTCTATTAGGGAGAGTAATCCAGCTGACGTATGTATAGGTGTCTGTAACTGATTCTCACAAATCCCACAGACTTGTCAACCAGCGCAACGCACTCTATTAGTCAGGTGTATGGAGCGTTAAGTTGTGTTTGGGTCACTATTAAATGACCATTTTTCATATCCTTTATTTTTCCATTAATGGATAAATGAACATTTTGCAATAAATACCGAAATTATTATAGATCTATATTAGTATATGATATACTGCAGCTACTTTTTATATGGACCTTAGGTGAACATTATCCTATTAGGTTTGCATTACAGGCGCTCCCCTACTTAAGGACACCCGACTTACAGACAACCCATAGTTACAGACGGACCCCTCTGCCCACTGTGACCTCTGGTGAAGCTCTCTGGAAGCTTTACTATAGTCCCAGACTATAATGATCAGCTGTAAGGTGTCTGTAATGAAGATTTATTGATAATTCTTGGTCCAATTACAGCAAAAATTTTGAAACTCCAATTGTCACTGGGGCAAAAAAAAAGTTGTCTAGAATATCAATTATAAAATATACAGTTTCGACTTACATACAAATTCAACTTAAGAATAAACCTTCGGACCCCATCTTGTATGTAACCCGGGGACTGCCTGTATATTCATATCTGTTTTCCTATCTGTACATATATATCAGAGAGAAGAGCTGAGCTGTGTGCACCTGTCTCCAGTTGCATGCCATTACGGAAACGGAATCAATTTGAGAAAGTAAAAAAATCTGGTGCAGCCCTTGGCTCCAGCTTTTCCCCACTCCCACCATGCCTCCTTTCCGGATGAGGGTGGTGAAAAATAGGCGTTAATAAATTAACTCCATACAATGGCCCACATTTACTAAGGCGCTTGTGCTAGTTTTCTGGCGGGCTTTGCATGTCCTTTTCAGTGCAAACTGAAATTTTAAGACAGTATTTAAGGTGTAACCTTCATTTAAAAAAACTTTTGATATGTTGTAGGGCAGGTCATTGGATTAGTTACCTGAATCTTGCTCCTTCCTCTTTTATTCTGTAGACTTCCCCTAGATGTCAGTGATCTCTCATATGGCTGGTGCTAGGCACATCCATCATCACAGAGGAGCTGACTATGGTGGGAGAGACACCCATCTGTCCTGTCTGCTCACAGCTGATTACCTCATTGTCCTCGCCAGCACCCTTTCCCAGAGCGCTACGACCGCAATTCCTGCCTGCGCCCCGGTGCTCCAGGGCTATAGCTACACCTTGATCCCCATTTCTATAATACAACCGAGTCTGATGAAGGTCTAATACAGACCGAAACGTCACAATTAGAGTTTGTGTAAAAAATAAATTTACAATTGCCACCAAACAGTGTGACTGGAGTTCCATAATTTCTATACGATCACGGGGTTGGGACCCTCTCCAGAGCACCTGAACCCTCCATTCCAAAACGTGTGCAGCAAAATCAGAATCTTACTGCTCCAGCACTGTCATGTGCAGAAAAGCCTAACTAAGGTATAACAAACAACACTCTTTATTTCTCCCAGCTTTCCAGACATCCAAGGCAGATATGTTATGCTCCACTGTCTCATATATAATCAGGCGTTTAGCATCATAAACATATACCCCTAATCAAGGTCAGTAAATTCATTAAAACGTCCTCAGCAAGTCATTAGTAGCCATAAAAGAAATATTTCTTGTGGTGACTTTAATGCAGTCATTAACCGCGTTTAGACACTACAACTGTAACATTAACCTTAAAAAAACCATGTATTGAGAAGTCATAAGAAATCTGATTTACATGACGTATGGCGATAGAACCCTGAGAAAAAGACTATAACGTTTTTTCTCAAACCATTCAAGCTATTCGAGGATGATTCTTCCTATAAGCAGAAACCTGTTAATAAACAGTGGAGGCAAACATCCTCCCAAGACCTTTTCTGACCCATGCCCTATAAAAATTAAATTTCAGTAGAAGGGACTTCAGTACTGGGCATACCTGAGGGTAAATTTTTTAGTCTTAAAACAGTTTAAAAAAAAATAGAAGAACTGGAAGTTTTTTTCAAATCAACCTCATGGGACTGTCAATCTCCGACCAAACTGTGTGTCTCTATAAGCATATTTAGAGGTTACTTAAAATGCTGAACCACCCACTGAGGAAGGAAGAATAAAAAGCGTAACAGATATTAATCGCATCAACTTACAGAGGAATGTCATAAATTAAAACCAGATAAGATATAGAAGACATAATCGTTAATTTAAGGGAACAATAAAAAGTTTGTCACTAAAGGAATATAGGAGGCACATAGAAAGAAAAACTTAATAAATTTGAACTAAACTGTAACAGAACAAAAGCCCTCTCAATAAACTTAAAAAGGGAATATACCCGATAAAACGAAAGATTTAGATTATGATGTAAAATTACTTATATCCACAAAAAATAATACAATTTCCGTACCTTCTATTCCAGGTATATAAACTTAGAGGAACATGGGAGGTGATAAAACCAGACACCCAGCCATTAATTCCTTTTTAGACTCACTAACTCTCCCAAGGTTAGCAGAACAATCGGAGACCTAGGAGGAGATTACGTTAAATGAGGTCAGGACAGTGATAAATAATCTAAAAAAATGTAAAGCTCCGGGTCCAGATGATTAATAAACGAATATTATATAGAATTTATCAATGTCCTGGCCAAACGTTTGGTTATATTTCAACGAGATTAAACGGGGAACTACCATACCGGAAGAATGTTAACAGCTAAAATAATAACTTATTCCCAAACCAGACAAGATAATACAAGAGTACAATTACAGACCGATATCACTTCTTAATGGTGATATATAAAATTACTCCGCAATCTTAGCCATAAGACTAGCAAAAGTTATATCGAGCATAGTCTCAAAGGACCAAGTAGGATCATGCCAAGAGGTCAGACCCGAGATGCTACCCGCACAATATTGACCTACAATTCAATTGATAGAAACCAAGGAGGCCCATGTGCACTGCTGTCCATTGACGCCGAAAAAGCGTTCGACAGAGTGCACTGGGCTTCCTGAAATAGCATTGGAAAAATTTGGTTTCCCCACAATCTTCATTGGCATGATCATGTCCATGTATAGGCGTCCGGAGGCCTTCATAAGCGGTTCTGGGGTTTTGCTCAGCGAATTCCAGGATCACTAATGGCGTCTTCAAGGATGTCCATTACTCCCTTGTTTTTAATATTTTATAGAACCCCTGGCACAGGCAATAAAACAAAAATAAAGATATAGGGGGGTAACATCAAGGGAGACAAACACTCGATAGGCTTATGCCGATGACATATTATTCGTGCGAAAGAACCAGTTGCCCCTCCTGGTCGCCTTTAAAAAGGTAGTTAATCTAAATTCCGCTGTATCATATTATAAAATCAACGAAAGCAAAGTAAACTGTTTAATATAAACGGAATCTGCAGCTTATAAAAAAAGATTAAAGATAACTTCCCTATTTATGGTCCCCGGAAGGCTTCAGTACCTAGGATACAGCTGGCGGCCTCCCTTAAAGAAATTATAAGAAAAAATCTGAAGGCACTAGTAAGAAGATACCATATAATTGAATACTTGACAAAATGCCGCTTAACCTGGTAAATAAAATCGCTGCTGTAAAAGGAATATTTTGCCAACATTTTATATTATATGAGATGTATTCCCTTACGATTCTCAAGAAGAGATAAATAAATTCAAAAATATATCGATAGATACATCTGGAAGGGTATACCTCCACGGTTGCCTAAAAAACTTAAACCCCCGAAAAATCTGGGTGGGGTAGGACACCCAAATAATTTAAGATTCCAAGAGGCAACCCTGATGGAACCAATAAAACTATGGCAAACTAGTAGAGGGATAAAGTGGATGACCATAGAGTAAGTATATTAAAACGACAACACTGAAAAACCTTATCGTAGCCGACTGGCTTGGTTATAAGATGGCTGGGATGACTCTCGACTAGCACAAGCAATGATAACAGCTGCGCGATTATCACTCCAGCAGGCCGACTTATATCTGGCTAGGCATGAAGTTGATATTGACCACTCACCTGTCCTTACAATTTCCCAGCAAAAAAATGGAGAGTTGCAGGTATTGTTCTTTCTTCTTTGCTGATCTTTCCGAGGAGATAAATTATGTCTTTTGAGGACGTATACACATACAGCATGTCTAAGGTGAGTTTCTTACTATAGGAAATAACATCGTTTCTGCAACGAATACAAAGAAATGTACAGTAATAACGCACCTAGAACACCTTTTATAAAATTTTGGAGCAAAAACAATGGAAGGTGGCATTTCAATCGCTTATAGGGAATCTGCCACCCCCCAGCCCGCAAGCATGAAACAAACATATTGCAAAAATGGGAAACGAAATGGGAAGACGTTTCTATTGAGCGACGGCTCTCATCTTTTAAAGACGCGTTCAAAATAGTTTGGTGTGCTTAAACACTAATGAATGCTATCTCAAGAATTTTTTGAGATGGCATTTAGCACCTAATAGATTAGCAAATATATACAATAGCACATCAAACGAATGCTGGAAGGCTGGGGAGCAAGCAAACCTTCTCCATCTTTGGTGGTATTGTCCAGTCGTTATAGATTTCGGCACAAGTATTGGATTGTTCCAGAGGACACTGAGGATTAAACTTCCTGCCTCCCCGGAAATTTTCCTTCTAACATAATAGAGAAAAATAGTCTCTAGCTAGCGATTTTAAAGGTATTCTCTTAGACTGTGTTTATAGCTAGGCTGGAATGTTAAAAAAAACTGGAAAACAAACCGTCCACCAGAGATAAAAAAGTTATTTTGGGGATGAATAAGCTAAAAAATTATGAATTATTTAATCTGACGGTGGAGTCAGATCGAAAGATTTTTTTTTTCGGGTTGGAATATATGGGCTAACATAGAGAGCCTAGTCAAAATTGATACGCACCTATAAAGAAATAGGATCTCAAACCAAAATAGAGGGGGAACCTGGATAGGAGGGAAAAGGGCACATTATATACAAAGGAACATTATAGCACCTGTATTGAAGGCAACTGCAAATTGTTTTTCTTTTTATAAATTGGATGTTGACTCATACAAAGTTGTAAAATTGATATCCATATTATTGTTCTTCATTGTAATCTAATAAATAAAAAAAAAAAAAAAAAAAAAATTCTCCCTCAGCTTTCCCCACACTTTTGTATTACAAATACCCACCAAGACACAAGCTGCACATCGATCACAACCACCTCCCCCTATCACCTCACCACTCCACAGCGGAAATGCAGGAGACTCTCTAAGTCTTCAAGCTGTCCCTCATGTGCGGTGCTGAAGTTTACTTAGATAGGTAGGTACATAGGTAGATAGATAGGATATCAATAGATAGATAGAGATGATAATAGTTAATGGCCAGAAGGAGAAGAAAGGGAAGATCTGTTACTGAAAACTAAAGGACATGGGACTTGTAGTTTCCAGTGGCAGCCATCTTGGAGATAACTCCACCTACTTAAAAAATCTATAACTTTTTGTAAATCATAAATCAAAGTATCTATCTCCATTTTGGTACTAATGACATTGATTTTGTTTAAATTTATTTATAGTATTGGTTTTTTTTGTTCAGAATGTTAATATTCCCGGAATACCCCTTTATTACAGAACACATTAATGAAAATGTAATTTCATAACTTTGTCCCTAACATTCTCTGACAAGCTTTAGTTGTTGGGGGTCCGTCTTGCAGATCACGAGCGTTTGAGCAGACAGGTGGTGTTTACATGTCAGCAGATAGATATGACTTTTTGTACGGCATGAAGTCATAGATTCTGGACTGGAGCTATAATTTGTGTCTGTGTCATCACACAAGTGACCTGAAAAACCTTTTGTTCTACTTGAAGATTGTCACTTGTTCTGGTGTCAGTCTGGTAGATCTGCTGTATATTTTAGATTTTCTTGTAAATAATGTAAGAAAAACTCTTCAGACACGACACAAATACATCTGCAGTGTTGCATAGAATTACTGTCCCATCTTCAAGAAATATGTTCCTTGACACCCATCTTAAAAACAAGTCTGCATTATAGAGGGAGGCCTTCATTTCAGACACCCTTATATGAGCCAGAAAGGATACATCATCTGCATAAGTACCTCCTGTCCTGAGCTGCCCTTGCAGGAGAAATCCCCGACTTTGGGGGAGCCAATGAGACAACCCCTTAAATGAAAGTACATTTTAGAAAACAAAAAACCTGTGCTTTTAGTAAACTATTAAGTATGTAATTCTGTGTAAGGACAATGTTGTGACTTGGGTCCTTCAGAGAACACTCATGGAGGGGAATTTGTGGCCCACCAAGAAACTGATTGAAGGTGCACACTGCATCAGTTATTAGTACATTGTCCCAAAAAGTGATACTTTTTTCCAGAAGCTAATGGTCTTCAAGTTGGGTCTTCATATTTTTGGGCTTCGGTTCTTATGTTTTGCGCCAACGAGAGGTTCACAAATTGGCCAATGAACTCCTTTATATACAGAACTATACTAAAGTTTGCGTTGAAAGAGAAATATATGCAAATAATGATATCAAATAAGAATATTCTAAAGAATAGAAGTGTTAGCAGGAAAATGACCCCCAAAAATCCAGTCTTTAAAGGGGTTGGTCACTCTTTTACTTAAGTTGCCCGTATTCCGTTACTACCTTAATAAGCCCAGAATGTTCATCAAGCTTCTGTGCTTGAGATCATGGATCTTTGTTAACATGTCTTGGTTGAACTTGATGGACAAGTGTCTTTTTTCAACCGTATAAACTATTATGTCTGAGCACTGATGTATAGGAGGAGCTATAGCACGAAAGTAATGACTCCCCTCTTCGTGTTTCTGTTATTGAGACGAACTGTGAGGGAAAGAGGCACAGTGGGTGACGCCATGAGGACATTCTGAAGGAGTGAGATACAGAAAGTTGTGTATATATGCAGAGGGCAGTATGTTGAAAACACTGATCCTGGGTGTTACCAGAAGGGATGAATGTTTGGGTTTGTAAACCCGAACCGGTCTGCTCATCCCTATTCTATAATTTTTGTAGTGCCTGATGTACTGACCTCTGAACAGGGTACACTTTTCTGTGTATCCATCTAGCAAACATTTACCTCTGTCTACCTTTCTGGTCCATTGATTAATTGTTATCATTCCTAGTTTGTTAATAAGTAGATTAGGGACAGTGCGCCCATTCAGGGACAGGTTGGGAATATGTTTTTGTTATTTTGTCTTTTGTTATTTATTTTCAAGTGCATTGGGAAAAAAGGGGTAGCAAAATTTTTAGGGTATAATAGTGATTGCATTAGGGCAGGCTTGTAAAGTGATTATCACAAACCAATGGCAAATCTTATGTTGATGAACTAGTCAATAGAAAAGTCCTAAATATCAAATTATCGTAAAAGTTCTTTAACTATGAGCTGATCAAAGTTGATATGGCTTTCAGCAGTGGTGTAACAAGACTCTAGTGGGCCCTGATGCAAACTTAGAATTGGGCCCCCCATATACCCTCACTGCGGTCCCCATCCTGCACGTAATACTTCACACACACAACTTTATATATATCGACAGACATATGAATACATACAGTATACATGCATAACATGCCTAACATGTTAGCTGATCATTCCCCATGCCCTCCTGCTGTATGATGCCCCTACGATATTTCCCCCATGCCCTCCTGCTGGACGCTTACCCTATGCCCTCCTGCTGTATGATACCTCATTTGATATTCCCCATTCCCTCCTGGGGTATGATACCCCATTTGATATTACCCACTTCCTCCTGCTGTATGATGCCCCATTTGATATTCCCCATTCCCACCTGGTGTGTGATACCCAATTTGATATTCCCCATGCCCTCCTGCTGTATGATGCCCCATTTGATATTCCCCATGCCCTCTTGTTATATGATGCCCCATTTGATACTCCCCATTCCCTCCTGGTGTATGATGCCCCATTTGATATTTCCCATGCCCTCCTAGTGTATGATGCCCAATTTGATATCCCTCCATGCCCTCCTGTTGTATGATGCCCCATTTGATATTCTCCATGCCCTCTTGTTATATGATGCCCCATTTGATACTCCCCATGTCCTCCTGCTGTATGATGCCCCATTTGATATCCCTCCATGCCCTCCTTTTGTATGATGCCCCATTTGATATTACTCCATGTCCTCCTGCTGTATGATGCCCCATTTGATATTCCCCATGTCCTCCTGCTTTATGATGCCCCATTTGATATTCCTCCATGCCCTCCTGCTGTATGGTGCCTCATTTGATATTCCCCATGTCCTCCTGCTGTATGATGCCCATTTTGATATTCCCCATGCCCTCCTGCTGTATGATCAAGCCCCCTTGACAGTGGGGACTACCTGGGACGTGGACCGAATAAAAAAATAAACCTCACCTCCGTGTTCCTCCTGACTTCATTTTGGTTCTGCAAATGGAGTAACGTGCCCAGCACTGACAGCGTAATTATGTCATTACGCTGATGGCGCTGGGACGCTTACTTTCCGTCCCGTGCACTACTGCAGTAATCAGTGTGACAGAGCAGGAAGTGTCTGTGTGCATCACTTCCTGCTCTGTCCCAGCTTTCATACATACACCTCCAATACAGCTCAAAGCCGCAATAGGGTCTCTCACATCAGTTAGTACGCCACATATGTATGACAAGGGGGCCCAGGCCGCGGCTGTCACAATTTATTACACTACCCAACAGGCAGAGGTTTAAGTGACATCCCAGGCCTGGGCCCACTCTTTCCAACAGGCCTGGTTGCACCCCCTGCGGTCTCAGTCGTTACGCCCCTGGCTTTCAGTGTTCAGATGTAATTGGATTTGTGGATTTGTGTTTCACATTCATGGTTCAGTGATTTCCATGGATGCCTCACAAAGCCGTTGTGTGGACATGGAGACAAAACGGATGCATCACACAGACAAAATGAAGAAAAACTGAGACAAAATGCAACGGATGCGCAACTGAAGCTGAGTACCAATGTGAAAGAGTCCTAAATCTGAGGAGAACCTGCAGAGAATGATACATTCTCACATTTTTTTCACTGCAAACTGCATGCAAAGATATTGAAGAAGTGTTTGTGCCATATATGTGCACTGAAATGTTGCGTTGCAGTGCACAGTTTACCTATGGCCCATATTTACTAAGAACAGTGCAGTGTGTACTATGTGCAGTTTGCCTGCGTATTGTGCAGGGGGCGCCAGATTCAGGATTTGTGCCGCAAATGAGTCAAGTGTGACACATATGTGGCGCGGACACTTCTTAACTACAGTTGCAAGCAGTTTCCCCTGAAAAGAAAGTGTAAAGTCCAACAGAAAACTGGCGCAAGGGCCTCTGAAAATGTGGACCTATATGTGTTATGTATAGAAATGCCGGTTCCTCCAGAGTGAAAACTGCTCATTGAACTCTCCCTCTAACAGATAAGGATCCTGAATGAGAGATTCCTAACTAATAACTCAGAATTCCCCAACAGAATCAGACACATTCCAACAATCCCATAAAATTGTAGCTGATTGACAAGTATATAAAGTTTGGCTGTCCTTTGCAAATTCTTATTTTTTTATTATTGTTTTGTCTGTTTTTGCAGAATTTCAGACAAACATCGCCCTCCTTGAGGCTTTCCGCTAGAGTCACAGGGTTACTTCAGCTGCAAAGGTAGATCCAGTGAGAGATAAAATATTCATACAGTTTCTATAAACCTGCTGCGCTTGAGGTTAGTACATTCAGTGCATGATACTAGTTAGATAAGACTCCTTTATCTTTAGTAATACAGAGAATACACAGGAGATGAGAACTTGCTTTCGATCTCTGGTGATGTTTTTCTGACGGCCAGGCAGGGCAGGAGGCTCAGTAACCTCTCCTTAATGCTGTACTTAGTACTGGTCCTAGCGTAGAGGAAACCTACAAGATACATCAGATACTGTGTAACAGGACAAGGCTCCGGCACCGCATGCTACTATTTATATCACATCTACAAGGCAGATACGTGCAAATCACTGCATGCTGGGTTATAGTTCCCTGGATAGACATTTCTGCTCTACTAGTAGTTAAAGGGGTTGTCAAGTTTCTAATTTTGACAGGATGAATTAAGTTGTTTGATAATGAAGAGTTGTAGATGGAAGCGCGGCGCTCACCAGATTATGACTTGAAAGCTTTATTGGTGCGTCAGAGTAAAATGAAACGCAGACATGAAGCTGAAGCAATGGGCCGTTTCGCACTGCAAAGTATTTTCTCAATTAGACTAGAGAAAGCGTTTTGCATCACGAAACGGCCCGTTGCTTCAGCTGCAAGTCGTTGTCTACCCTGATGCACCACTAGAGCTTTTAAGTCATGATCCGGCGAGTGCCGCACTTCCATCTACAACTCTCCATTTACTCTTATCTTCCAAATGAGAACCTCCGGTTGCTTCCAAGAGCCCAATGTGATTAATGACCCCACAAGCCGACCACCGGCCTACCGGGAGACATTGCCAGAGTCACTAGACTTTTCTTGTTTGATAATGTTTGTTATTGGGTTAAATCTTTAGTATTAGATTGGTGGGGGTCCAGAAGCTGAACAATACACAAATCAGCTGTTCCAGGCTGGTTTTGGTTTTTTAAGTAGGAATGAGTGGTACTGATAGATCCGTCCCAAACGGACCTGATATATTGGAGGGATTTCTAATTGAGAAAGTAAAGAGATGCTCGAGCAAATGATGCAAATAACTCAGAAAGATTCTGGGTAATAAGCACACCCTATTCAGCCACCCCAAGATATTTATACTTTTTAAAACAGGCGTGATTATTTGATTACTTCATTGCGAATAAAATACATGTGTACAAATCACATGCTTATTACGATACATCTGCGTTGACCTTTAGGTAAAATTATGTATTTCCTGGTTGTTGGCAGGCATTATGTTTAATTATTTAATGCTACCTAAACCGTTATTGTTGACTTTAGAGGAGTAGCTTGTCTTTGGCAAGTGTTATGTTTAGCCATTTAATGTTACCATAATGTTACCTTAATAACTTATTGTTATAAGTAGTACCTGAACACTCAACTCCAAGGAGTTACCCTTTAAGTGCCACCACCAAAGCCATTTTTCCTATAAAGTCATGGGGAGAGACAATCCTAGGGAAAATGCTGTCATGCTGAAGGTATTACCAGTAGAGGGGATGAGTTCGGACGTCGAAGGCAAACTTCAGGTTGAACATTGCAATTTGGGTCCACGGATGCAGCCTGTATACAACTAAGCCTCTATACACCAACAGATACGGGCAATGATGCGAGGCAACGTACTGGACCTCTAGTAAGTACTATGGTAAGTATAACTTATACTAATACTATCTTTATTAATTTTACATTACCTGGGGCCAGTAATAAAAGAAAAAGTTATCCCTGACAAGATCATTGTTTGAGATCATTGTTGACTGATAAAGGGGGTTGGTCACTTATAGCAAACTTTAACAGGGTAAGTATAGGATAACATTTACAGGGGCGTAACTACAGTGGTAGCAGCCATAGCAGTTACTATAGGGCCCATTGTGTCAGGGGGCCCCAGCATCTTCAGTATTTGGTGTGCATGTGTGTGTTCTGAATATATACTGTATATATGTATGTATGCTGTATGTATATATGGTGTGTATTAACTGTATGTATGTTTATGATGTATTTGTGTATATGTTGTATGAGTATACAAATATGTATATTATTTTTAAGGTGGAAGTGGGCCCCATTCATTGGTCTGCTATGGGGTCCTGTCTCTCCTAGTTATGCCCCTGAACATTTACCCTGTTAAAGGGCCATGGTAACATGACATCCTGTGTCCTGGATGAAGGGGCTGTGCAGACATCACTGTATACATGCCACCTCTGCCATAACCACTCCCATATCAGTGGTTAAAAAGACGTGTCCTCCATCACAGGACACGGGATGTCACAAGAAGGGGGTCACATAGTCCACAGCTCCCAGCATCTACAGACAAACTTTAACAGGGCAAGTATAATATGGGTGTTTCTATTAGGATCTTATACTTACCCCGTCAAAGTTTTGCTATAAGTGGCCAACCCCTTGTTAACTGTTTCCAGTGACAACCAGCAGAATTGTGAATGCAGCTCTGACTTATAATACAGACAAGATTAATAAGGGATATAATATGTAATGTGTTTGTATTGTGAATTAACAACCTGCTGATTAATTTAAATGTAAATTCTAAAAAGAATTAAAGGGGTTGTGTCCTGGCAGGGTGATTGCTCATGGACAGTTAGAGATCACATGGCCCTCCATCTACCATTTTATGGTCAGGAATCTCTGGCTGATGAGGTAAAAGACATGAGGTAAAATGATGAGGTAAAAGACAGGAGGCTTCACTTCACATATCCAGAAAGTGGAGCAGAACTATTAAAAGATAAATATTTGAAAATGACCTAATATCCTGCCAACCCCTTTAAAGGTTATCATTCTCCATGCCTACAATACTAGTAACTTGCACATGCTGCTAGTACATGCAGTATTATGTATCATGCATGACCCAATGCTTCCTTAATAATACTTTGCATGCAGCATGTATATACTGGCTGGTCGCGCCAATGTTTTTCGGCAGGTTTGCTTTGCAGCATCGAATGTTTATTTCCCCTTCAG
This sequence comes from Engystomops pustulosus, assembly GCA_019512145.1. NCBI lineage: Eukaryota > Metazoa > Chordata > Amphibia > Anura > Leptodactylidae > Engystomops > Engystomops pustulosus. Next base: position 29,381,886 of record CM033641.1, read on the forward strand.
GAAAAGCAATTTTGTTACTTTCCGTTTTGTTAACTCTGAAATGTAACAAATCACAATCTAAAAAAGTGAAAGTGATGAAATATTTAAATATCTCTCCAGAACAAAAGACGGAAATATTACCGCCACCCCGGCAGCTGAGTAACCGCAATAAATGGAAGTGAGACTTTGATAGATTCAGGCCGCTACAAGTCTGTCATTAGGAAAGTAAATACTATTAGTGGAGTTGATTCTTCTGCCTCTCCTGGTAATTATGTGCTCCATCACCGCGCAACTAAGCCCAGAAACGGCGCACCTTTGTTAGCATGAATAACGAGCGGCGAGGGAGAAACAAAATATGAAGCCATTATTTATTTTTGTGTTGTTTACTGGCTCCCAAATTCTTCATGAATTTATTAGGATGGAAAGTTTGTATCACATAACTGTAAAAATGCACATAAATTGTGCATGAGGGACATTGAAAGATAAATATGGCCGCCTTCTTTAAAGGAAATCTACCATCAAAATCCATCCTGATAAACCAGGGGCACTTACTCATAGATCCAGGCACCGTGACTGTGGTAATCTTCTTATAATTTTATCCATGGCCTCCTTCCTTCTAAAATCAACTTTAAAACTTTTGCTAATGAGCCTGAGGGGCTCTGGTAGGTGTTTCCAGAGCCCCTCAGTGATGTCTTTTCACTAGTTGTTACAATGAGCAAAGCAGGTTTCCCCTCCCCCTGCACTTCCTGCTGCTGCTGGATTACACAAGCAGAGGGAGGAGGGAGAGAGCAGGGGGAAGGTGAGACATGTTCTGCTCATCTGCTCAGCCTGTGACACTGGGGCTCTGGAAACACCCACCAGAGCCCCTCAGGCTTATTAGCATAATTGTACCACAGTCAAGGTGCCTTGATGTATGAGTAAGTGTCCCGAGTTTATCCATGCTTCATTTTGATGGTAGATTTCCTTTAAGCAATAGCGCCACTGTGATACACAGGCTGTGTGGGGTATTGCAGTCTTTGTCTATTCAATGGAATGGATGTAAGTTTTTTATGTAACTGATTTAAAAAATGTGAGAAAATGACCATAATACAACCCCAGCTCATCTCTATCCAAGTGAAGACCATTAAACTGTAATTTCATACATAGACGATGATGAGGAGTGTTGATCTGATAAATGCCATTTACACATTTACAACCCTTGCAAAATCTAGTAGCCTGTCCTGACCTTAAACTACTTACATATCAGGTGTCTCTTCTACAATGTATATAGTAATATACAGTATAGTAATGAGTCTATAGTAAAATATATACTGTAGTACAGTTATATATCCCCAATATCGCCCCAAACATGAAGGATAATAGAAATGAATTATATTGTAGCCTTTTATCTCACACTTTCTTTCTTTCTCATCCCCCTCCCTCGTACATTCACTCCTATACTCTGTTGAAGTTCCAACTCTGTACAAATCACAGGACTTTACTAACTTTTTGGATTTGCACTTATCTGTCCTGTTAACACATTAATAAGTACATTCACATCTGGTTTTATACTGTATCTGCCTGGAAAGCTGCATAGACAAAGCATATCCATGGCACACAGAAGCCTTCTTTTTGCCTCTGTCTGCATAGTAAATGCCATATTCTGTTGGGAACAAAGGATGGAAAGTGGAAGCACGCTCCCTCCTGATGAGTAACGTACATGGCCAAAATAGCCTATGGTGGACGGATGCAACAATATTGCTTCCATCTCTGGCCTCTGTTGAGCGTAGGTGATGTAACTGTCAATATACGGACATTGACATCACTGATGGAAACACTGATGTCGCTCCTATTCCCCATTTTCAAGGGGAGGAACAGCAAAACTTACCCCGCTATATGAGCATACAGTAGGATACGTATACGTAGGATACGTTGGTCTGAACATAGCCTAACTCTGTATTTCTACATATTCTCTTAACAGCAGAGAGGAAGTAAAGTGCTTTAAAGGGGTATTCCCATGAAGACAAGATTCTTAAATATACTCAGGATAACAAAATAACACTTTGGGGCTTATTTACTAAGGGTCGTGGATCGCACTTTCGTAGGACTGTTCACTGTTTTCGGGATTTGCACAGCTTTGACAGGTATTTAACAGGTGTCTGCACTGGGATTGCATCAAACGCGATCGGTTTTTGGCGCAGCTGCACTCGTTTTCATGCAACAGAAATGGGGGGGGGGCGTGGCTTCGGACAATCCAACTGATTCAGACTGAGCGCAGGCTTTAATTTTCAAATTGTGTCGCAAGATCAAGCACTTACATGCACCAGGAAGAAGAGGATGAACTCCGGCGGACCTAAACGGGAAAGAGACACATGCAGGAAATCGGGCACACGATCAAAGTGAATCGAGGCACAGTGCATGATCGTCAGACAATGCACTTTTGTGAACTCCGTTGACAGGTAAGTAAATGTGCCCCATTCTCTAATTCCCTGTTATTAACAAAAATACAGCGTACCTAACGGCATCACAGGCAAGGAGAACGAGCTGATGGGCAGGGGTGCTGCTTGATGGACCATCATTGATTTGACATATAAGGCAGAAAACTCCATTTTGGGAAATACATATGAAGTCCCCAATGCTGTATTGAGTAAGTAAAGATGTGACGGCCCTTCTAGTGATCACTAGCACTTCACAATGCAGGTCTCCAGAGCACAGCCAGACTTACATACTAAGGAGATAACATGTGCTTTGAATTATTATTAAGTCTCTATAATTCTGCATGTTTACTGTTAGAATATAGAAATTCTGGAGAAGTTTTCTCATTTAAGCCCTTTCCTCTAGGGCATCTTTGAAGTAGGAATATAATGAGCATTTTATTCAGGTGGAGATGACCACAATGATTTAATGCATGTTTTATACATTCGGAAAAGCTTCAGTAGCTTCCACTTACTGAGGATAATCATCCACCGGCCAAAATAGTTTCAGATGCTGAGAAGCCGCACGGCCATCCATGTGGAAAATGGAGAGTTAAAACTGGTAAACAGAATCCTTTTGACTTTCCTACGTCTTCTAATCATCACTTTCGGGAACATGAAGCCGCTACTTAGGGTTCTAGAACTTTTATGAAGAAGGAAAGTGGAAGTTCTTTCTTTGTAACCCATTTGATGCTGGTATCACTATCATTATATGCAAATTATAAACATGGGGAAGATTTTCAGAAAGTCCATTATAAAGTTTTCTGAGACCTTGTATGTCATGTGCTATCAATGTGACGGTCTGGTGCAGTATGATTGCCTGGGGCAAAAGATCAGGTGATTGTGCCAACTCTGCATCTAAATAAAGAAGAGTGGCTAGTAAGTGCCCACCTAGTGTCCAACTGGCCCACCAGAGTGCCAGAGGATCCTCCACCAGAGAACCCAGGCTCCGAGCAAATAGTGGTCCCCAGAGAAACACCAGGATACAGCCAAAGTTGGATCCTAATAGGGACTATTTCATATGGGATGACTGAGCATCAAGAATAATTTTATCTGCTGAGCACCAAAGACACATCCCTTGGTTGTTCCCTGTTCTACTTGCAACTGAAGTCCTAAACATTTGTTTTCCTTAATCCAATGGGAATATCCATGATTGCTGATATGCGTATTATAGCCTTCTGGCTCACACTAACTTCCCTTCCTATAACCCCTCCCCCCCATAGGTTCCCTATAGGTTCAGTCTTACTCTCTGTTGAAGTTCCAAGGCTGCAATAATCACAGGACTTTATTAACCACTTGCTCTCTCTTGGTGAAGGCTATTAAGAGCCAATAGGAATATTTCTATAGCCACAATTTCCTATGTTCTGTTTTATGTGCTGAAGCATGAAGCGTCCTAGTCTTTAATGTATATTAGAAACCACGTCTTCGGAACAGTGTCCTGTGTCTGAGACTTGTAGGAAAACAGGTCTTTGCTTTAGTCATATTAGGAGGAGATGGATAAAGAGAAACTGAGGTAAATTCTGTATCTAAATATACAAACTTAAAGGGGTTATGCCACGAAACAATTGACTACAAAAAGCTGTCAAAGAGGTTAAAATATTTCAAAAATCTATTTGTAAAGGTTACCTGGCATTAAAGATACCTTTCTATTTGTTATTATGATGCTTGTTCAGCCTCTACTCTGTTCCACACAGAAGCAGATGTGGGAGGGGCCAGGCACATGCACAGCACTGACAGCTGCAGTTATTGCACAACTCAGTACTACAGAGCGCTCAGCCTTCAGAGTCTCCTTCCACCTGCTGTGCTCAAATAGTCCCTGCATTTACTGATCCAATAGAAGTCCAATTGAAATGTGTCATACGCCCCATGTTAAAAGTGCACCAAAAAAAGTTGGTGCAGTCTGTCAAAGCAGTGCAGGGGGCACCAGATTCATGAAGAACGTGCGCCAGAAATCCTGAATCTGGCGCCCCCTGCACACTACACAGGACACTGCACATAGTACACATGTACTATGTATTCTCACAGCATCATGGCCGGTCAGGCTGACATGCATGGCGGAAGTCTAGGTGGTTGCAAGGGAGGCAAACCCCACGTGTATCGTCACTCCAAAGTGCTACTTACCCTTAAGGAAGTCACTTTGAAGTGAGGATACGCATGGAGTTTGCCGTCCCTGCATTCTTCTAGACCTCCGACATATTTACACTTTACTGTCCGCCTGACCGACCATGATGCTGTGAGAATACATTGTTTTGCTCTTCTTGTATGCATTGATTGTACAAAATTAGGTGCAATAGTTGTTTTTATGACTTTTACTAATAAACTTTTGTATTTTTGCATGTTGATTGAATCTCTTTCTGTGTATTTTGTAAGGAATTGCAACCAAATCACTAGATAGATAGATAGATAGATAGATAGATAGATAGATAGATAGATATGTGATTGATAGATAGATAGATAGATAGATAGATAGGAGATAGATAGATAGGAGATAGATAGGAGATAGATAGATAGATATGAGATAGATAGAAACCGACCTCCACAAATGCACTTCTAAGATGGGAGAGCCACCACCCAATACGTTTAAAAAGCGGAATTCCTAAGGGTCAATACTATAGACTGAGGAGGAACTGCTCCACGTATGATGAATTCAAAATTCAGGCTAAGGATCTCAGGACAAGATTTAAAGAAAGGGGATACCCCGACCATGTCTTGAGAAAAGCATTTAAAGCAGCATGCAATAAAGACCGCGGGGATTTACTAAAAAAGAAAGATGAACTGAGACAGGACCACAAGGTCAGATTAATCACGACCTTTGACAATGGGGCAAAAGAAGCCTCTCAAATCATCCAAAATAGATAGGTTCTGTATAGATGTATTCCTCAAAAGATATACCATCTTCCAGTGATATTAGTTGATATACCATTTAACCCATGGAAGAATAAGGGATACATCGATTTGTTTATCACTTTATTTACAGATTGGCCTACAGTATATTTGTGATGCTAATGAGAATGATTTCTTCCTTTGTAACCATCAATCTCCACCATGGTGGTCTTCTCTCGAAAATTACATTGAACATATTTTGATTAAGTACTACAAAATATACTAGTGGCGCGCATGCGCACAATAGATGAATATAGTGCGCTCCATGTACTGAAACGCAAGGCACCTCAGAACGCATGCGCCACTTTTGGCGCACGGGGTGAACCTCCGGTTCAATGGATGACACAAAGCACCCTAGAACGCATGCGCCACTTATTTTGACATTTGGCGCACGGGGTAAACTTCGGTTCAGTGGATGACACGCGACACATGGAAAATGGCGCGCATCTCGGAACATACCCCGTGGACCAAACTATCATACTCCTTAAACACACCCGGAAACAGGGCGGCGAGTAACCCTAACGAGGTAAGAGACTACCATCCCATTTGTTGATAAGTGGGTGGGACTTGATACAGATATAAGGGAAGTGTGTTCATTAGGCCAATGCTCACTAGCCAAGGTATACCACTTATTGAAGGTGGACCCGACCCCTCTTCTGGGGAAGTTTCCAGGAAGGCCTGTGTGTGACCTATATCCAGGATTCCTGGAATCCCAGATTTGATTGTTATCTTCTCCCCCTCCTGGACTTTTTTGTCAGTCCTCAGTAATCCCCCTTATGATTTGCCGCAAACGGCGATGAAACGCGTAGGGTAGGGAGGGACGGGGAGCACACTTGTTTGGCTATACCTTTAGGGCATAATAGTACACTGGTCTAGGGACGACTTGGGTACTGTCCTTGTCAGGACGGGAGCAATTGGGGCAATAGGGACAACTAAGTATATAGGGAGAGAAACTATTCCCCCCTTAGGTCTCTCAAGAATACCCATCCTGCAGCCCGATACTCCACCTGGTAAGAATGCTCGATTTTTAATATTTGTTTATTGCATTTAGTGTTTGTTGTTGTTTTTAGAGTGATTGAGTAAAAGTTAAATTTTAAAGGACCTAGTCCGATGCTTGTATATATATGTTACTGTGGTCCGGACATTATTAGTGCATAGTGCCAGGGATTTGGCTTTTTTGTGTAAAGCCTTGCAGTGCTGAAGTCCCATCCAGTTCAACATCTGCAAAGAGTTTGTATCTTTTCTCCATGTTTGTGTGGGTTTCCTCCAGGTACTCCGGTTTCCTCCCACACTCCAAAATATATTGGTCGGTTGATTAGATTGTGAGCCCCATTGGGGACAGGGACTGATTTGGCAAGCTCTGTGCAGTGCTGCGTAATCTGTGTGCGCTATATAAATTAAGGAATTATTATTTTTAATATGCTTAAAGGGGTTATGCCACGAAACAATTGACTACAAAAAGCTGTCAAAGAGGTTAAAATATTTCAAAAATCTATTTGTAATGGTTACCTGGAAGTAAAGATACCTTTCTATTTGTTATTATGATGCTTGTTCTGCCTCTATTCTGTTCCACACAGAAGCAGATGTGGGAGGGGCCAGGCACATGCACAGCACTGACAGCTGCAGTTATTGCACAACTCAGTGCTACAGAGCGCTCAGCCTTCAGAGTCTCCTTCCACCTGCTGTGCTCAAATAGTCCCTGCATTACTGATCCAATAGAAGTCCAATAGAAATGTGTCATACGCCCCATGTTAAAAGTGCACCAAAAAAAGTTGGTGCAGTCTGTCAAAGCAGTGCAGGGGGCACCAGATTTATGAAGAACGTGCGCCAGAAATCCTGAATCTGGCGCCCCCTGCACACTACACTGCACATAGTACACATGTACTATGTATTCTCACAGCATCAGGGTCGGTCAGGCTTACATGCATGGCGGAAGTCTAGGTGGGTGCAGGGGAGGCAAACCCCATGTGTATCATCACTCCAAAGAGACACTTACCCCTGAGGAAGTCACTTAGAAGTGAGGATACGCATGGAGTTGCTGTCCCTGCATTTTTCTAGACCTCCGACATATTTACACTTTACTGTCCACGTGACCTAACATGATGCTGTGAGAATACATTGTTTTGCTCTTCTTGTATGCACTGATTGTACAAAATTAGGTGCAATAGTTGTTTTTATGACTTTTACTAATAAACTTTTGTATTTTTGCATGTTGATTGAATCTCTTTCTGTGTATTTTGTAAGGAATTGCAACCAAATCACTAGATAGATAGATATGTGATAGATAGATTGATAGATATGTGATTGATAGATAGATAGATAGATAAATAGATAGATAGATAGATAGATATGAGATAGATATGTCATAGATAGATAGATATGAGATAGATATGTGATAGATAGATAGATGGATATGTGATAGATAGATAGGAGATAGATAGATATGTGATAGATAGATAGATATG
>CM033641.1:29389875-29411585 GCA_019512145.1 Engystomops pustulosus
GCCCCCTGCACACTACACAGGACACTGCACATAGTACACATGTACTATGTATTCTCACAGCATCATGGTCGGTCAGGTTGACATGCATGGCGGAAGTCTAGGTGGTTGCAGGGGAGGCAAACCCCATGTGTATCGTCACTCCAAAGTGACACTTACCCCTGAGGAAGTCACTTTGAAGTGAGGATACGCATGGAGTTTGCTGTCCCTGCATTTTTCTAGACCTCCGACATATTTACACTTTACTGTCCGCCTGACCGACCATGATGCTGTGAGAATACATTGTTTTGCTCTTCTTGTATGCATTGATTGTACAAAATTAGGTGCAATAGTTGTTTTTATGACTTTTACTAATAAACTTTTGTATTTTTGTATGTTGATTGAATCTCTTTCTGTGTATTTTGTAAGGAATTGCAACCAAATCACTAGATAGATAGACAGATAGATAGATATGTGATAGATAGATAGATAGATAGATAGATAGATATGAGATAGATAGATAGATAGATAGATAGATAGATAGATAGGAGATAGATAGATATGTGATAGATGATAGATGGATATGTGATAGATAGATATGTGATAGAGAGATATGTGATAGATAGATAGAGAGATAGATAGATAGATATGTGATAGATAGATAGATGGATATGTGATAGATATGTGATAGATACATCACTTTCGGGAACATGAAGCCGCTACTTAGGGTTCTAGAACTTTGATGAAGAAGGAAAGTGGAAGTTCTCTCTTTGATGCTGGTATCACTATCATTATATGCAAATTATAAACATGGGGAAGATTTTCAGAAAGTCCATTTTAAAGTTTTCTGAGACCTTGTATGTCATGTGCTATCAATGTGTCGGGTGCCACTATGTTGGTCTGGTGCAGTATGATTGCCTGGGGCAAAAGATCAGGTGATTGTGCCAACTCTGCATCTAAATAAAGAAAAGTGGCTAGTAAGTGCCCACCTAGTGTCCAACTGGCCCACCAGAGAACCAGAGGATCCTCCACCAGAGAACCCAGGCTCCGAGCAAATAGTGGTCCCCAGAGAAACACCAGAATACAGCCAAAGTTGGATCCTAATAGGGACTATATCATACGGGATGACTGAGCATCAAGAATAATTTTATCTGCTGAGCACCAAAGACACATCCCTCGGTTGTTCCCTGTTCTACTTGCAACTAAACTCCCAAACATTTGTTTTCCTTAATTCAATGGGAATATTCACAATTGCCGATATGCGTATTATAGTCTTCTGGCTCACAATAAACTCCCTTCCTATAACCCCCCCATAGGTTCCCTATAGGTTCAGTCTTACTCTCTGTTGAAGTTCCAAGGCTGCAGTAATCACAGGACTTTATTAACCACTTGCTATTATCTCTCTTGGTGAAGGCTATTAAGAGCCAATAGGAATATTTCTACAGCCACAATTTCCTATGTTCTGTTTTATGTGCTGAAGCATGAAGCGTCCTAGTCTTTACTGTATATTAGAAACCATGTCTTCGGAACAGTGTCCTGTGTCTGAGACATGTAGGAAAACAGGTCTTTGCTTTAGTCATATAAGGAGGAGATGGATAAAGAGAAACTGAGGTAAATTCTGTATCTAAATATACAAACTTAAGCTACATTCACATGTCAAACCTTGCGCCCGTTTTCTGCCATGTGTAGAAAGGGGGGTGTGAGCGCTGCTCACCCCTCGCCTCTCCATAAGGAAGTGAGTAGCCATGTGGATCAGTCACAATGCAGGGAAACATGGTGCGCTCAATGCCCCGCGCCCGTGCATAATGCACCTCTATGGCGGATGTGAGCCTGCTGCCATTTCTGTGGCTAGTTCACGGCCGCTATATATGGGGATGGGATTGGAGGTAGTGTGAAAAGGTTACTGCAGTGGTTGTGGTCAGATGAAATGAGTTTTACCATCTGCTAGGTCTTTTTCAGGGAAAGTATTTCCTGTTAGGGGGATTTATCATACATAGGCACATCATGCACCAGTATATTTTAAAAACCGTGCAACTCCCGTCTTGCCGGTTATATCAGGAGGCTCCGGTGTCCTGATAAATGCGTTAGGCGGCTGTATTGTCATATAATTCTATGCCAGGTCCTGCACATCCACAAGCTTATGCTAACTTTTCCCTCCAGCATGATCCAGGTCATGACCCTCCACACCCACTGGTGCCCAAGCCTTGATAAATGTCCCCATCTGAGTCGGTTACCATATTGGCCATTAGTATTAGTCTGCGCTCTGCGAGGAAGGGTCGGCTTGGTCTTCCATCTTCTCTTTTTAAGAGTTTTATAAACGATAATTGCAATAAAATCCCAATAAACCAGGTAAAAAACATACAAATAATTGGAGGGAAGAGACTAGGAGAATCATAGACTAATTCACAAAGATACTCAGTAATTTATCCAATTCTAATTATTATAGTTAGTAAAGTATAAATCTTGTAGCAGAGTCATTAGACCCACAGGACTTATCGTGATTACTATTCTAATGTTATCATGTTCCCCTAAGATCTGGTGTGTAAACATCTAATTAGCAATTATTTTAGTACCTACTTTTATTATTAACCTAAAAATACTTTATTAAAACTTCTTTTTATCTATTCAGTTAGTAGTTAAATCTCCATATATTTACTTTATAAACTCAAACCCCCTGTTTCTCCGATGCTTTGGATCTGACAGAATGTGGCAGATTTACTTACCCGGGCATGTCGCCAACCCTGCAGTGCGTTGTCCGATGAGGATTCGGGTCTGCCGCGATTCACTAAGGTTGTGCGTCCAATTTCCTTCATGTGTTGGTTCCCCGCTGAGATCTGCCGGAGTTCACCTTCTTCTTCCCGGTGTATGTGAGTGTTTGATCTTGCGACACAATTTCGTTTTTAAATTCTGCTGTTTGTCCGAATCCGTCGGGGTGTCTGATGACACGTCGCCCGATTTCTGTCGCATGCAAGCCTGTGCCGATGCAGCACAATCCGATCGTGAGCGCCAAAAACCCAGGGCAATTCGGCACAAAAAGGAAGTATTCGGGAAACTTGACAGAATCGCGGTCCGCGGACCCTTAGTAAATGAGCATGAATATGTGTCTACTGAGAGCTCAGGAGAGTTGCTAGTTTGGTGTATCTATAAGTCTAATCCTTCTGTCCGGATACGTTATTGTTTTCTACACCACCTCCTTACAAGAGGGAAGATTCCAGCAATTTCAGAAACTATTTGATACTGTAAGGGCCCTTGTACTCGGCCGTGTGCTCCCCGGGCCATACCTGGGTACAGCATTTGGCCAGGTACAGGAGGGAGATAGGAGCACTTCACATCCCTCCCCTCGCCACATGAATTCGGGAGACCGTGCCGTACATCCGGCAGAAGACAGGACATGTTATATATATTTACCGGCGTGGCTGCATGGCACTGAATGGTGGGCAATACAGCCATTCAAATGGATGACTATACTGCCCACTGAAAAGTATGTGGCTGTGTGTTACCTGTATACAAATTTTAAGGTACAGATAACTTATAAATGGAATTAAAAACGTCTGTGTACAAGAGACCTTAATTGTATCTGATAAACTGGGTGTACAAGAGGCCACCAGACTACCATCCCCACACTCTGTACTGCTTGTCAAAGGTGGAGTGAGTGCTCTAATAATAAGCAAAAAATTGTAGAAATCCTGAAAGCCACCATTCCCTTTACAAATAAGCCAAAAAAGACACAAATCTACAAACAACTACAAACACTAAAGAGGACTTGTTGCCCCCCAAGTAAAACCCTTAGAACTCTAATACCAGTGACAGCGAATAAAGAAGTCTGGTGCTGGTTCTAAAACAACTGCAATTTAGCACCATTAAAATTCAGAACCTTTTGCAGAACTCTCAAGGACATTGGTGAGAATTGGCTAAACTTGATCCCGATTGCTCACTGTTTTTTGACAGCAGGTGTTGCAGGGTCTGCAGCGACATCTTTTGGCGTCTTTTCTGTAGGTAGGAGGATGAGATCTCACATAAAATAGAATTCAAGAAAGGAAATTTCATTCCCTACCTGAAATCCCTGTGAGTAATGGCAGGTTTATTTATAATCAAAGTTCTTTAGGAAATTTGTGCAAATTTTCTAAAAAAAAGTCCAGTAAATGCAGCTTTTTTTTACATAGCATACTGTAAAGCCAAGAGCACAAAACAATGCAGTCCATGCACAAAATTGGTAAAATTGATAAATCAAAAGCCCTGGAAACAAAATTAATAATTGACCAATCTCACCAATAAATCAATCTCCGTTGTGAAAATGTCTGTGACGAATATTGTCACCGTAAATGGTGTTGTGTTCCCTAATCCTGAGGGAGTTTTATATTGTCATGTAGGTTAGTATTAGATTCCGTAGTGTTAATTATATCATGTCCCTCTGCATTGCCGATAGACAGGAATTGGGCTTTGTTCTTGAATTAGCATATTGCGCTTAGTGTTTTCTTAATTAGCCCTGTGTTTGCTTTCTTATAACCCAAAGGATTTCAGTTAATTGGATAATGTTTGTCATTTCATTTTTTTTACGTATCTAAGTCAAATTGTGTTTAAACTCCACCATATCTGCACTTTATTCCTCATTATCCCAAAATATCACTTCCCTTCCTATAATCAAAAACATTTTGAAGTAAGCTAATAAATTTCATATGTCATCTTTTGTTAAAGGAAAACTTAGATGAAAATATACAAGGCCAATATAGTTTTTGACTATAGGTAATTGTGCAGGTAGGAAGTGTAGATAAGACATCATCTATTGTCAGTAGTGATGTAATGATGGGTGAGTGATATCTATATAGAGGTCATTATACAGGGAGGGGGAGGAGATAAGCTGTGACATCATCTATTGTCAGTAGTGATGTAATGATGGGTCAGTGTTATCTATATAGAGGTCATTGTACAGGGATGGAGGGGGGATAAGCTGTGACATCAGCTATTGTCAGTAGTGATGTAATGATGGGTCAGTGTTATCTATATAGAGGTCATTGTACAGGGAGGGGGAGGAGATAAGCTGTGACATCATCTATTGTCAGTAGTGATGTAATGATGGGTCAGTGTTATCTATATAGAGGTCATTGTACAGGGAGGGGGAGGAGATAATCTGTGACATCATCTATTGTCAGTGGTGATGTAATGATGGGTCAGTGTTATCTATATAGAGGTAATTGTACAGGGAGGAGGAGGAGATAAGCTGTGACATCATCTATTGTCAGTGGTGATGTAGTGATGGGTCAGTGTTATCTATATAGAGGTCATTGTGCACCATGAGGGAGGAGATAAGCTGTGACATCCTCTATTGTCAGTAGTGATGTAATGATGGGTCAGTGTTATCTATATAGAGGTCAAAGGGGCTAGGGACTTTCTCCGAACACATAGCAACTTGAAGCTAATGGAAAGCAGAGAGCAATAGACGGCTTGATTTACAAATGGTTCGCAAGGCTCCCAATGTGGAGCTTGATGTTATTTGGTTATTTGGAGTCAAACCAGAACCTTGTGTAGGGCAATTATCAAGTTGTAATGTAACAAATAGGAAAACTTGTGCCATGTATAGTTTTCATAATGAATGGTTAGACATTGATATAGTTTTGTGAGACTTTCTACAAGTGAATCATCGGTTGCTACAAATGTTCTCAAACGCAATAATAGGGAAGAACATGTAGCCTAAGGGAATTATAATCCGGTTCCGATACTACTGTAAACCAAGAACAAAGTACATCTTCTCAAGTACTATCTCTCCTGACGGAATTGAAGACTGACAGTAAAAAAAATTTCCATGGTGAAAGGTAATTCATGTCGTTATTTTGTTATTTTCATTCTTTGTTGTCAACAAAATAAAAGTCAACGCAGACCGTGCTCCACTTTTCATGAATCTTCTCGCTCCCTACAGTACACACAGGCAAAACTGCACCTAGTTTACTTTGCACTTCATTTGATAAATATCTCATTGGGGCAGATTTACTTACCCGGTCCATTCGCGATCCAGCGGCGCGTTCTCTGAACAGGATTCGGGTCCGGACGGAATTTATGAAGGTAGTTCCTCCGCTGTCCACCAGGTGGCGCTGCTGCGCTGAAAATCATCTGAACGCGCCGGAATACACCGAGCTGGACCAGGTGAAGGTAAGCGCTTCCCAAGCGACACATTTTCGGTTTTTAAATACGTCGGGTTTTCGTTCGGCCATGCCCCCGATTTCCGTCGCATGCATGCCAGCGCTGATGTGCCACAATCCGATCGCGTGCGCCAAAATCCCGGGGCAATTCAGGTACAATCGGCGCAAATCGGAAATATTCGGGTAACACGTCGGGATAATGCAAATCGGGCCCTTAGTAAATGACCCCCATTGTCTCTACTAACATACAAAATGGGGCTCACTTACTAAGGGTCCGGAGGACTGCGATTCCGTTGGGTTTTCCGAATATTTCCGTGTTGTGCCGAATTGCCCCGGGTTTTTTTGCACACGCGATCGGATTGTGGCACATCGGCGCCGGCTTGCATGCGACAGAAATGGGGGGGGGTGTCGATGGACAACCTGACGGATTAGGAAAACCAGCGGAATTGAAAACTGAATTGTGTCACAAGATCAAGCACTCACATGCCACGCAGAAGAGAAGGTGAACTCCGGCATACCTCGAACGGCAGCGACCCATGCAGCAGGAATTCGACGCATGACGCTCGCACCAGACCCAATTCTCATTTGGACAAACGCACCATGGGTCCGCTACAGGACCGGTAAGGAAATCTTCCCAATATGTAACATTCAGATGACATCATGTACATGTGAACCATCCTTGGCGTCATCGGTCATTGAAAAGTTATTAACAAGTTGCAATGACGACCGGAAACGTTCCCTATGATGTACAGCTATTGTATGTGATGTGCTGTACCTGCTGTTGAGCACAGAGAGATGAAGAAGCTGGATCCAATTGTTACGCTCCTTTATGAGTATTTATGTGGAATCTCTGAGTTGATAACGTTTGATCCTCAAGATATTGTGAATCTGAATGTGGCGACCACTCGGTTCTTTCATCTGCTACATGACCTCATTTGAAAAACTCGCTATTGATCCAATATTGGTATCTAGTTAACATGAACTATTATACTTCTTGTTCATTGTAACCATTGAGAGCTCAGCTTTCATTTCTTAAACTCTTCTAAGGAAATGAAAGCTGCGCTGTGATTGGTTGTTGTCGTTTTCTTTGATAGATCTTCCGCATTTGACTTTCTCGGTAATTTTAACGAGTTGTACACCTTGTAGAAGCTGCGTCGATGTTTGGCGCTGGTATTTACTGCCTCATAAAGTAACCAGTTGAGCGTCACTAATGAAGAAATAGTAATTATCATCGTCCGGTAGAATAATGCACAGTAATTATGTCAACAAGATAAATTTCATTTGGGGTCAATGAAAAAGAAAAAGCCTTTGTTCTAGGCGGCCGCGAGTTGCTTGCCGACGCGGCGCCGTAATGTTCACCTTGGATTGTAAATTTTCTTTATTTCTGAACTCGTTGAGGATGACTTAATAGTCGGAGATTTAGAAAGATCTACGCCTAATTAAGCAAGCATATGCTTCCCGGACATCAATTGTTCACACAAGATGTCAGTAGTGAGAGTTACTATGGGAACACAATATTTCAGGAGGACACGTTTAAGGTAAAATTAGGCCAGACGCCATATATTATCCGCAAATATTATAAGATAAATTAGCGCGGGGGCCTTTCAGGCGAACTCATCTAACTTCCATTAATTGATCATTCTTCTGGGACTATCAATATAAAGGCAATTTAAAAATTCACTTTTTGCCTGTAACTTCGCGGTAGACTTTTGATGCATTTATAGGGACAGGTTTCCTGCGCTGTGAGCGAGGGAAAAAAAATTAACTGTTTTTATACTGTTGGATATCCGTGACGGGTTTTAACTTTGACTTCAAATGGAAATAATAAATTCATGCAGTAGAAGTGAGAGTTTATCGTAATCGGGGCGTCTTGGATTTTCTATTGCAGGCGTATGGGGACGCGGTATAATATCAGTGCGGCCAGAGAGTGATGACTGAGGAGGCGCGTCATTTTTCTTGCATACAATCATAAAAAAGTTGCAATTTTGGCTTCTTGTTCCCCTTTTGCCATCACAATGAACATACCTACAGTTTGGTGTCTCCAGCACGTTGTGTGCAGACATGTGTGGAGTATATTAAGAATGGCGCACAATGCTCAACTCTCCCCAGTATATTATGTAAGATGCTAAAGGAAACCTTCCACTTCCGATGATGGTTATAAGCTGCAAATGCCGTGCACCAGCTCGATATAAAGTGTTTAAATGCTTTATTAATCTTTATATACAAGTATCTGCACCGCACCGTGGTCCACGCTCAGCGCACCGTGCGCACAACCACTTCCTATTCAGGAGCATGCACGGTCGCGCACATGGTGCGCCGAACGCATACCACGGTGCGGTGCAGCTACTTGTATATAAAGATTAATAAAGCGTTTAAACGCTTTGCATCGGTTTAATAACATAACGAAAATAAGCACCGGCACCAGCTCACCCTGAGCTGGTGCACGGCATTTGCAGCTTATAACCATCGGAAGTGGTACGTTTCCTTGGAAGGGCTCTGTCACGAGAACTTACCCCATGAAAGGAAAACTACCATTTGTTTTCATGCATTGTGAACCAAACACACCTTGAGAATACTATGCAGAAACATATCTTGTTTAATCTGAGTAGTTTTGCTCAAAAAACAATTATAAAATTCAGGTCCTTGGGAAAGTTGGGTTGCATAATGGCTGCTGAGTTTCCTGAACTGTCCAGAAGGACTAATCAACCTGAGCTGGATCACCCATACACAGCAGCTGGGGGATGGTGCAGTGATTGATTACTTCTGCCTGTCAGGGACAACACAGTGATTACATCATTCTCTAAAGCAGTGCATAATTAGGTCAAGAGGAGAAGCATCGAGCCAGCCCCAGGAGCGCCAGAGCCTCATTATCATAATTTTTTAATAGTTTTTTCAGCAAAGCCACTCAATTTAGCCATTAAACAAGATATGTTTCTGCATCAATGTAGCTACAGCATTCTCAAGGTATGTTTGGTTCTCAATGCATGATAAAATATGGTAGATTTCCTTTAAACTACTAACCCCCCCAGGCAGGGGATGAAATGTCCATTGGAAAATGATCATAGAAGAGTCATATTTGCCTGCGATGAGTCAAGTTTAGAGGCTACAGGGGAAGAAGCTTGAAACATTCTTTTGGTGTCTTATTAAATATAAGAATAGAGAATCTTATCTTTAATATGACACCAGCAGCATGTTTCTAGGTGCTATACATTTGAAGACAGGAACTTCTAAAGTGACACATCCCCTGCACCCCCTAAACTTGACTCATCTCCATCAAAATATGACTTTTCTCTGATCATTTCCATATGACTTTAGTGGAGATTTTTTTACTGGTAAATTAGCGAGGCTCACATAAAAAAAGGGAATCCTAGAAAGGACATTTCAAACCCTACCTGAGGGGCCAAAATGTCTTGACATATCCAGTGGGCGGCTGAACAATTCTACGCCAGGTTCTATCTACATAGCTGAGAGCCACCACTGAAACCCAGGGAACCTTTCCCCACACTTGATATCAATTTTTCTCTATTTTATGTAACTGTAGTCTCCAAGGAGTTTCTCAAAGCATCAGCAACCATCTTTAAAACTAAATCCACTATAAACATGTGCCTTAACGTGTGTGCAACTATGACTTTGAACATGCTAGGAGTTACAGGTTTGTAACATTTATCTACCTTCTGTACTATAATATTGTGCTCTCATTCTCCAGTATTTCTCATTTTTGTAAAAGCTCTTTCGCTCTTCGCTCCCTGCATGCGCTTGGTAAAGGTCACCGGACCATTAACTAAATGCCTTCCTCAAGATCTCAATAGCAGGTTAATAGTTTCATCTATTATCGGAGCCCATGCTGGGGAGTTTTAATTCACTCTACACAAAGTGCTAATGTTAAGTGCTGAGCAACATCTCCTGATCTAGGTTATTATATCTGATAATATATAGTCCACTTTACAACTTACACACATGTTATGTTCACATTTTCAATGATGTTTCCTTTAAACTGTTTTATCTATCTTTCTATCTTTATAGGGGATATTTTTCAGGGGTTCTGCACCACGTCAGTCGGAGTTGCGATCATTCGTGATCGAGGGGGATCCCGGTCAGTTTCAGACATGGTCAGCTGGTGGAAACCCCTGGGAGCGCAAGATGGTGGGGGCCCCGGGGCTCGGGCCACGGGAGCCCGCCTATAATCTGGCCCTGGATAGATATGAGAGATAGATGATAGATAGATTTATTCCATGTTTAAAGGTACAGCATAGTACAGCAGCGACGTTTCGGCTCAGAAGAGCCTTTATCAAGCTAAGTGACATAGGTGAATGGCGGTATATATATATCAAACACAGGTGATCACATGATCAAACCAGTATATTTTGTGGATTACACAGCAGGGTGGCGACAAAGTTAACAAGTTTGTTGTGGAAGCCATGAAAACAACCCAAAATTCTGCCTGACACAGCTCGTTTGATAAGGGGACCATGTATGGAGGCAGTGAACTAGTAGTAGATTAAAGGTGCTGCAGTTAAAACTATGTTAGTTGGATCTTGGCATGGAGCTGGCGCTCCGCTGCCAGGCGAGCTTTCGCCAATCCAAGCCCCTGTCTATAGGCTACTCCCCAAACAGCACTTCTAAGAACCTTTTGTATAAGATCAAGTGTAGTAGCGTTCTTATAAGTTTAGGATATGGCGGGTGAGGGGAATGTAAACATTCCCCTCTCTATTGTCAGTAGTGATGTAATGATGGGTCAGATGGTGTCTTATAGAGTCATTGTCAGTGGAGGGGGCATAAGATATAGCTTTGACAATCAGCTATTGTTCGTATTGATTGTTAACTGATTGTTCAGTGTTATCTATATAATATAGAGGCATTTGTACAAAAAATAGTGAGGGAGGGGAGATAGCTGTGATATCATCTAATTGGCAGTAGTGATGTTACTGATGATGATGGTGTATCTATATAGATTCATTTTACATGGAGGGGGGAGGAGATAAGTTGTTACATCATCTATGTCAGAAGTGATGTAATGATTGGTCAGTGTTTATCTATATCGAGGTCATTGTACAGGGAGAGGAATCCTCTTTGTAGACCCCCATCATCTACTTGTCAGTAAGTGATGACATGATGGGCAAGTGGTGTTATCTATATAGAGGTCATTGCTCGACCGTGGGAGGAGAGGAGATAAGCCTGTGACATCATCTATTGTCCAGAAGTGAATTAATGAGGTCCATTTGTTGTCTATATATTTTTTATTGTACAGGGGAGGAAGGAGATAGCTGTGACATCATCTATTGTCGTAGTAATTTTAATTGTGGTCATGTTTTATTATATAGATGTCATTGTAACACGGGAGAGGAGGAAGATAAGCTCTGACCTCTCTATTGTAAGTAGATGATGTCAATGATGGTTCAGTGTTATCTATATAGAGGTCATTGTCCAGGGAGGAGGAGGAGATAGCTCTGACATCGATCTATTGTAAGTAGTGATGTATGATGGGTCAGTGTTATCTCTATATGAGGTCATTGTACGGGAGGGGGGAGGAGATAAGCTTTGACATCACTATTGTCATTAGTGATGTAATATGGGTCAGTGTTATCTATTAGAGGTCATTGTACAGTGAGGAGGAGAGATACTGTTGGGACATCATCTATGGTCCAGTAGTGATTTAATATGGTCAGTGTTTATCTATATATAGGTCCATGTCAGGGGAGGGATAGAAAGCTGTGACATCATCTATAGTCATAGTGATGTAATGATTGGGTCAGTGTTATCGTTATAGAGGTCATTGTACCGGGATGGAGGGGGGATAAATCCTGTTGACATCACTATTTGTCAGTATTGATGTAATGATGGGTCAGTGTTATCTATATAGATTCATTGTACAATGGAGGGGAGGATATAAGCTTGACCTCATCTAGTGTCAGTAGGAGTGTATGATGGGTCATGGTTTATCTATAGAGAGGTCATTTTAACAGGGGGGGGAGAAGATAAATCTTTGACATCATCTATTGTCATCAGTGGTGTGGATGATGGTCAGTGTTATCTATATAGAGGTAATGTACAGGGAGGAGGAGTAGAGTAAGCTGTTGGACATCATCTTATTTCAGTGGTGATTAGTTATGGTCAGTGTTATCTATATAGAGGATCAATTGTGCACCATGAGGTAGGAGATAAGCTTTGACAATACCTCTATTGGCAGTAGTGATGTAATGTGGGTCAGGTGTTCTATATAGAGGGCAAAGGGGCTAGGGACTTTCTTCTCCCGAACACATAGCAATTTGAAGCTAATGGAAAGCCGAGGCAATACATCGGCTTGATTTACAAAATGGGTTTTTTGTCGCTAAGGCTCCCAATGTGGAGCTTGATGTTATTTGGTTATTTGGAGTCAAAACCAGAACCTTGTGTAGGGCAATTATCAAGCTTGTAATGTAAAACATAGGACACTTGTGTCCAGTGAGAGTTTTCATAATGAATGGTTAGCCATTGATAATAGTTTTTGGTGAGAACTTTCTACAAGTGCATCATCGGTGTGCTACAAATGTTCTCAACAGCAATAAAGGGAAGGACCATGTAGCCGCAGGGAATTTAATAAGCCCGGTTCCGGTACTACTGTAAACCAAGAACAAAGTACATCTTCTCAAGTACTATCTCTCCTTACGGAATTGAAAGACTGACAGTAAAAAAAATTTCCATGGTAAGGTATTCATTGTCTTTACTTTTGTTATTTTCATTCTTTGTTGTCAACAAAATACCAGTTCACCAGCAGACCGGTCTCCACTTTTCATGAATCATTCTTTCTCGCTCACCTAAACAACCCGTACATCACAGGCCAAAACCTGCACCTAGTTTACTTTGCACTTTCATTTGATAAATATCCATTGGGGCAGATTTACTTACCCGGTCCATTCGCGATCCAGCGGCGGCGTTCTCTAACAGATTCCGGGCCGACGGGAATGTTTATGAAGGTAGTTCCTCCGCTGGTCCACGTCAGGTGGCGCTGCTGCGCTAAAATCATCTGAACGCGCCGGAATAAACAACCGAGCTGGCCCATGTGAAGGTAATCGCTTCCCAATCGACAGACAATTTTCAGGTTTTAAATACGTCGGGTTTTTCGGTTCGGAGGGCCATCCCCGAATTTCCGTCGCATGCATGCCAGCGCTGATTTGCCACAATCGATCGCGTGCGCCAAATCCCGGGGCAATTCAGGTACAATCGCGCAACGGAATATTCGGGTAACACGTCGGGATACTGCACATCGGGCCCTTAGTAAATGACCCCCATTGTCTCTACTACCATACAAAAATGGGGCTACTTACTAAGGGTCCGGAGACTGGCGATTCCGTTGGTTTTCGAATATTTCCGTGTTGTTCCGAATGCCGCCGGGTTTTTTTTTCACAGCGATCGATTGGGCACTCGGCGCCGGCTTGCATGCGACCGAAATGGGGGGGTGTTTCGATGGACAACCGACGGATTAGGAACACCAGCGGAATTGAAAACTGAATTGTGTCCACAGATCAAGCACTCACATGCCACGCAGAAGAGAAGGTGAACTCCGGCATACCTCGAACGGCAGCGACCCATGCAGCAGGAATTCGACGCATGACGCTCGCACCAGACCCAATTCTCATTTGGACAAACGCACCATGGGTCCGCTACAGGACCGGTAAGGAAATCTTCCCAATATGTAACATTCAGATGACAATCATGTACATGTGAACCATCCTTAGCGTCATCGGTCATTGAAAAGTTATCAACAAGTTGCAAAGACGACTGGAAACGTTCCCTATGATGTACAGCTATGTGATGTGCTGTACCTGGTGCTGAGCACAGAGAGATGAAGAAGCGTATCCAATTGTTATGCTCTTATGAGTAATTTTAATGTGGAATCTCTGAGTTTGATAACGTTTTATCCTCAGATATTTGTAAATCTAACTGTGGCGACCACTCGGTTCTTTCATCGTCTACATGACCTCAATTTGAAAAACTCGCTATTGATGCCAATATTGTATCTAGTTAACATGAACTATTATACTTCTTGTTCATTGTAAACCATTGGGCTCAGCTTCATTTCTTACCTCTCTAAGGAAATGAAGCTGCGCGTGTGATTGGTTTGTTGTCGTTTATCTTTGATAATCTTCCGCAGTTGACTTTCTCGTTAATTTTATGAGTCTGTACACCTTGTAAAGCTGCCGTCGATGTTTGGCGTCGTATTTATACAACTGCCTCATAAATTAACTCATTGAGCGTCCACTAATGATGAACTATAATTATCATCGTCCGTTAGAATAATGCACATTACTTATGTCAACAATAAATTTCATTTGGGGTATGAAAAAGAAAAAGCCTTTGTTCTTCTGGCGGCCCGCGAGTTGCTTGCCGACGCGGCGCCGAAATGTTTCACCTTGTGATTGTAAATTTTCTTTATTTCTGAACATCGTTGAGGATGACTTATATCCGGAGATTTAGAAAGATCTACGGCCTATTAAGCAAGCATATGCTTCCCGACATCATTGTTCACACAAGATGTCAGTAGTGAGAAAAGTTTTTTTTTTTCACTCATGGGACACAATATTTCAGCGGACCCGTTTAAAAGGTAAAATGAGGCCAGACTCCATATATTATTCCGCAAATATTATAAGATAACTTAGCGCGGGGGGGGGCCTTTCACAGGCTAACTCATCTAACTCCCATTAATTGATCATTCTTCTGGACTCTCAATATAAATGCATTAAAATTCACTTTTTTTTGCCTGTACCTTGCGTAGACTTTTGATGCCTTTATAGTGACAGGTTCCTGCGCGTGAGCGAGGGAAAAAAATAACTGTTTTTATACTTTGGATTCCGTGACGGGTTTAACTTTGACTTCAAATGGAAATAATAAATTCATGTCATAGAAGTGAGAGTTTATCGTAATCGGGGCGTCTTGGATTTTCTATTGCAGGTCAGTAGGGGATGTGGTATAGTCTCAGTGTAAACCAGCGGTGAATGACTGAGAGGGCGTCCATTTTTCTGCATACAATCATAAAAAAGTTGCAATTTTTGTACCAGAGGGGAAATTGCTTCTTTTTCCCCCTTTTGCCATCACAATGTCACTTTCATGGTAACTTCTATGATTGAATTCTATGCCCGGACCATGCACTGTACATACCTATAGTTTGGTGTCTCCAGCACGTTGTGTGCAGACATGTGTGGAGTAATTAATGAATTGCGGCACAATGCTCAACTCTCCCAGTAGATTATGTAAATGCTAAAGAACGCGGCCACTTCCGATGTTGTTTATATGAGCTTGCAAATGCCGTGCACCATCTCGATGTAAAGCGTTAAAAAATGCTTTATTAATCTTTATATACAAGTATCGCCCGCAACCGTTGTCCACGGTCAGCGCACCGGGTGCACAACCACTTTCCTATTCTGAGCATGCACGTTCCGCGCGCATATGTGCGCCGAACGGCATACCACGGTGTCGGTGCATCTACTTGTATATAAAGTTAATAAAGCGTTTAAAACGCTTTGTCATCGGTTTTGATCACATAACGAAAAAGTAGCACCGGCAACCAGCTCACTCCTGAGCTGGTGCACGGCAGTTGCAGCTTATAACAACCATCGAAGTGGTGCGTTTTCCTTGGAAGGGCTCTTCACGAGAACTTACCTACCACCCATGAAAGGAAACTACCATTTGTTTTCATGGCATTGTGACCAACCCCCTTGAGATACTATGCCATAAACATTCTTGTTTAATCTAGTGGTTTTTGCTCAAAAAAACAATTATAAAATTCAGACCTTGGGAAGTTTGGTTGCATAATGGCCTGCTGAGTTTTTCCTGAATGTCAGAGGACTAATCAACCTGAGCTGGATCCACCCATAGACAGCAAGCTGGGATGGTGCAGCGATTGATTATTTCTTCTGCCTGTCAGGTACAACAACAGTGATTACATCATTCTCTAAAGCAGATGCATAATTAAGGTCAAGAGGAGAAGCATCGACCCGCCCCAGTAGCGTCCAGAGCCTCTTCATCATACTTTTGTTAATAGTTTTATTCATCAAAGCCACTCCAATTTAGCGCATTAAACAAGATATGTTTTCTGCATCAATGTAGCTAAATCTTCTCAAGGTTGTTTTGGTTCTCCATGCATAATCAAAGATGTATATTTCCTTAAACTACTAACCCCCTCGGCGAGGATGAAATGTCCATGGGAAATGAAAAATTCATAGCAGAGTCATATTTGCCTGCGATATGTCAAGTTTATAGCTACAGGGAGAAGCTTGAACATTCTTTTGGTGTCTTATTAATATAAAATAGAGAACTTATCTTTAATATGACACCAGCAGCATGTTCTAGGTGCTATACATTTGAAGACAGAACTTCTAAAGTGACACCTCCCCTGACCCCCTAAACTTGACTCATCTCCCAAAATAATGACTTTTCTCTGATCCTTTCCATATGACTTTAGTGGAGGATTTTTTTACTGGTAAATTAGCGAGGCTCACATAAAAAGGGAATCCTAGAAAGGGAGGAATTTTCAACCCCCTACCTTAGGGCCAAATGTCTTGACTAAGAGATGAGCGAGCACTAAATGCTCTGGTCTCGTTTATTCGAGACGAACTTTTCCTTCCCCGATGTCGAGTGCTCGTTTCGAGTAACGAGCCCCATGAATCAATGGGATACTCGAGCATTTTTCAAGGGGACCCAGTGCTCTGCACCGGGAAGCTTGGCCCAAACACCTGGGAATCCTTCAGAACGATTGAAACACCACGGAAATGGACAGGAAACAGCAGGGGCAGCATGCATGATGCCTCTGAGGCGCTTACTGCCACAATACACATTATGCCAAATTTATGGCAACACATGGCAGTGACAAGAGTGACAGAATAAGCTCGATAGCGTCTAAAACATGCAATAATTGTACCTGACACATAGGGGAAACGGCAGCAGAGGCAAGCGCAAGCCTTGGCGGCTCATAGATTGGCATGGCTACATAAACCTAAATGGACTCAGGCTTCAAAACAATGGGTAGCAGATAGGAACCAAAGGAGGTGAGCACAGAAGCGCTCCAATAATATCGTACATGATCACAGTTTGCCAGTCTATTTTGTGGATTAGATTACACAGCAGGGTGGCGACAAAGTTAACAAGTTTGATGTGGAATCCATGAAAACAACCCAAAATTCTGCCTGACACAGCTCGTTTGATAAGGGGACCATGTATGGAGGCAGTGAACTAGTAGTAGATTAAAGGTACTGCAGTTAAAACTATGTTAGTTGGTTCTTGGCATGGAGCTGGCGCTCCGCTGCCAGGCGAGCTTTCGCCAATCCAAGCCCCTGTCTCTAGGCTACTCCCCAAACAGCACTTCTAAGAACCTTTTGTATAAGATCAAGTGTAGTAGCGTTCTTATAAGTTT
Source organism: Engystomops pustulosus (assembly GCA_019512145.1). NCBI lineage: Eukaryota > Metazoa > Chordata > Amphibia > Anura > Leptodactylidae > Engystomops > Engystomops pustulosus. The sequence goes on from CM033641.1 coordinate 29,407,372, forward strand.
AGGCATATGGCGGTGAGGGAATGTAAACAGATGCGCAAGAAGCGCTCAAATAATATCGGTACATGATAAAAGTTTGCCAGTATATTTTGTGGATTACACAGCAGGGTGGCGACAAAGTTAACAAGTTTGTTGTGGAAGCCATGAAAACAACCCAAAATTCTGCCTGACACAGCTCGTTTGATAAGGGGACCATGTATGGAGGCAGTGAACTAGTAGTAGATTAAAGGTGCTGCAGTTAAAACTATGTTAGTTGGATCTTGGCATGGAGCTGGCGCTCCGCTGCCAGGCGAGCTTTCGCCAATCCAAGCCCCTGTCTCTAGGCTACTCCCCAAACAGCACTTCTAAGAACCTTTTGTATAAGATCAAGTGTAGTAGCGTTCTTATAAGTTGAGGATTTAGGATATGGGGGTGAGGGGAATGGTAAACAGACTGAAGCGCAAGAAGCGCTGAAATAATATTGGTAAATGATAAAGTGGCCCAGTATATTTTGTGGATTACACAGCAGGGTGGCGACAAAGTTAACAAGTTTGATGTGGAAGCCATGAAAACAACCCAAAATTCTGCCTGACACAGCTCGTTTGATAAGGGGACCATGTATGGAGGCAGTGAACTAGTAGTAGATTAAAGGTGCTGCAGTTAAAACTATGTTAGTTGGATCTTGGCATGGAGCTGGCGCTCCGCTGCCAGGCGAGCTTTCGCCAATCCAAGCCCCTGTCTCTAGGCTACTCCCCAAACAGCACTTCTAAGAACCTTTTGTATAAGATCAAGTGTAGTAGCGTTCTTATAAGTTTAGGATATGGCGGGTGAGGGGAATGTAAACAGATGCGCAAGAAGCGCTGAAATAATATTGGTAAATGATAAAAGTTTGCCAGTATATTTTGTGGATAACACAGCAGAAAACAACCCAAAATTCTGCCTGACACAGCTCGTTTGATAAGGGGACCATGTATGGAGGCAGTGAACTAGTAGTAGATTAAAGGTGCTGCAGTTAAAACTATGTTAGTTGGTTCTTGGCATGGAGCTGGCGCTCCGCTGCCAGGCGAGCTTTCGCCAATCCAAGCCCCTGTCTCTAGGCTACTCCCCAAACAGCACTTCTAAGAACCTTTTGTATAAGATCAAGTGTAGTAGCGTTCTTATAAGTTTGGGATATGGCGGGTGAGGGGAATGTAAACAGATGCGCAAGAAGCGCTGCAGAGAGTTTTTCAACAGGCCAAGCAGCGGGATGGTGAGGCTGATGATGGCGGCATCGCCACTGACCATCTGTGTTGACTCCTCAAAGTTACTCAGCACCTGACAGATATCAGACATCCACGTCCACTCCTCATTGTAGACTTGAGGAAGCTGACTGACCTGACTACCAGTTCTGGTGGAAGTTGACATCTGGCAGTCTACAATCGCTCTGCGCTGCTGGTAAACTCTGGATAACATGGTCAGTGTTGAATTCCACCTCGTGGGCACGTCGCACAACAGTCGGTGAGCGGGCAGTTGGAGGCGGCGCTGCGCTGCCCTGAGAGTGGCAGCATCTGGGCTGGACTTCCTGAAATGCGCACAGATGCGGCGCACCTTCGTGAGCAAATCAGACAGATTGGGGTATGTCTTGAGGAAACGCTGAACTATGAGATTTAACACATGGGCCAGGCATGGCACATGTGTCAGTCTGCCGAGTTGCAGAGCCGCCACCAGGTTACGGCCGTTGTCACACACAACCATGCCTGGCTTCAGGTTCAGCGGTGCCAGCCACAGATCAGTCTGCGCCGTGATGCCCTGTAATAGTTCTTGGGCGGTGTGCCTTTTATCGCCTAGGCTCAGCAGTTTGAGCACCGCCTGCTGTCGCTTAGCGACGGCACTGCTGCTGTGCCTAGAGCTACCGACTGATGGCGCCATGCCCACGGATGGTCGTTCGGAGGAGGAGGTGGAGGAGGGGTGGGAGGAGGAGGAGGCATAGTAGGCCTCAAACACCTGGACCGAGGTAGGCCCCGCAATCCTCGGCGTCGGCAGTATATGACCAGCCGCAGGGTCACACTCGGTCCCAGCCTCCACCAAGTTAACCCAATGTGCCGTCAGAGATATATAGTGGCCCTGCCCGGCAGCACTCGTCCACGTGTCCGTGGTCAGGTGGACCTTGTCAGAAACGGCGTTGGTCAGGGCACAGATGATGTTGTCTGACACGTGCTGGTGCAGGGCTGGGACGGCACATCGGGAAAAGTAGTGGCGGCTGGGGACCGAATACCGAGGGGCGGCCGCCGCCATGAGGCTGCGAAAGGCCTCGGTCTCTACTAGCCTATAGGGCAGCATCTCCAGGCTTAGCAATCTGGAGATGTGCACATTAAGGGCTTGGGCGTGCGGGTGGGTCATCACCCACAGACTGCTACTGGTGGAAAACCTGGGCATCGGAAAATTGCTCATCAGCAACCGGACAAGTGGTTTGTGACTGTGGGAATGGTCCAGAAAACAGTTCCTCAGAGTATGCCGGTTCAAATGGCAAATTTTACTAGGAGGGGGCAGACTGGGGGGGAGGAGGCTGAGGTGCAGGAGCTGGAGATAGCCAAGTATGAAAGCACACTGCTATGCCAGATGAGATGACGCTGAGTTATGAAAAAAATAAACGTAAAATAAAAAAGGAAATAGCAGACTGTGCCTAATTGAAATACAACCCCGGGCCCTAATAAATTTTCCCACTTCGGTCTTTGCGGGTGGAGTGCAGAGTCTCCTGGCTTGTGATTGGCTCTGTTTCTGGCCGCCAAAAAGCAAAACGGCGGGAGCTGCCATTTTCTCGAGCGGGCGAAATACTCGTCCGAGCAACAAGCAGTTACGAGTACGCTAATGCTCGATCGAGCATCAAGCTCGGACGAGTATTTTCGCTCATCTCTACTGTAGACCCTTTTATGACTAATAGTAGTATGGTCAAATAAAAGAGTCATGGTTTCTTGGGAAAAGGGCAGTGCACCCAAAATGTTTGCACATTTTTCAGGTGTAAACTAAACCCACTAAGAGAAAAAGTCACATAAATTAGCAAATTTGAATGGAGCACATGACCAACACTCCAGAGGAACAGAGGACCTCAGTGATCAGGCACATATCAACTATAATGTGTCCTTCCTGTTGACACAATCACAAAGGTGAAAGTTAATTTCACTTTGTGCCATAATAAACACGCATCTACCACTCCATTTTCAATTTTGATAAGTTTATGCCCTCCATTATATAGTGACAGTTACAATTATCATCTATTTATGGCTCTATCTTTGATCATGTGATCACCTGTGTTTGATATATATATACCGCCATTCATAGATAGATAGATAGATATGAGAGATAGATAGATATGAGAGATAGATAGATAGATAGATAGATAGATAGATAGATAGATAGATAGATAGAGGTTAAATGAAACATAATTGAAATTATGAACATATCTTTTTTTTATGCTGTAAGACCTATAATGAAGGTTGAGGTTGGACGGGTCAGATCTGCAGATGTTTTCACAATGTGCACAGCAGGAAACATTCATCATACTGTGCTGAGGTGGAGGGAGGCACTGGGCTGAGACCGCTCCATTACAATCCATCCCATTCCTGACATGTAATACATTTATTTACTTTTAACTTAGTATTCAGCATGAACAGAAGTGAGAGCTAAATAAATGGAAATGAAAAATGTGTAATGTGCTGCAGGAATGTGATGTCATAGGACAGGAGCAGCCGGGGGGTGGGAGCAGTGAGAGGAGGGATCAGGAGAGGTTCATTATATGACAAGACAGATTAGGACAGTGATGGCGAACCTTTTAGAGACCGAGTGCCCAAACTGCAACCCAAAACCTAATTACTTATCGCAAAGTGCCAGTACGGCAATTTAACCAGAAAACTGACGGTTTAGTTTAGAATCAATTTACACAGGACTGTCTGAGCTGGGATTCCAGCAGTCCTATACACAATGAAACGCCACTTTTACACCATTTTACATCACAAGAGTAATAAAAAGTTATCAAAAGGTCACACAGTCCTCAAAATGGTAGCAATGAAAACAACGGCTCATAAAGCAAAAAAATCACACCTCCCCAGCTCCGTGCACTAAAGTTATTAGCGTCACAAGGCGGCAAAACTATTTTCTTTTTCGTACACTGTTTTAATTATTGAAAAAGTATTAAAACACAATAAAACCTACAATTCTGGTATCACTGCGATAGGACCAGACCAAAGAATAAAGGAGACAAA
>CM033641.1:29411684-29458501 GCA_019512145.1 Engystomops pustulosus
GGCAGGAAATCAGCCTCCTGCTGATCTACTATGCCCCGTGGAAGCGCTGGATAAAAAAATAAAAAAAAACTCACCTCAGACTCCGCGTTCCTCCGGCTGATCACTGCAGCGCACACGGATTAAGGTGTCCAGCGCTGGCAGCGTAATGATGTCATTTCCGTCCTGTGATCGGAGTGACAGAGCAGGAAGTGTCAGCACCGTGCTCTGTCATGGCTGTTAGCAGTATCGGCTCCGATACTGCTAACAGCCATGACAACCAGGTGTGGACAGTGGTTGTCCGCAACTGGCAGTGGTTGGGAGGATGGGGCGCGTGCCAGCAGTGAGGGCTCTGCGTGCGCTCTCTGGCACGCGTGCCATAGGTTCGCCACCGCTGGATTAGGATAAGCCCGGCTTCTGATCACATCTCACAGGGCACAGGCCTCCATTGTATGATGTGATCATCTGTAGCAAAGTTTAGGAAAAGAAGGTTACAGACTGTACAGTAGACAGAAAGGCATGATGTTCTCCGTCTTCATCCGCATCTATTACTCTACCGTTGTATCATTTATACAAGTCGGTCCTGTGTTAGGGTAAGGATCGGTCTTATGTTGGATGATGCTCTTTGACAATGCTACATTGGAAATGCCCCCACATAGTGCTCAGCTAATCATATTTCATAATCGCAGTATATAGCCATATGTTGTGGAGACTATGGTCAAGGCTTGTACTGGCGTAGAAGTCTTCATAAAGTTGCAATTCCTGATGCACGGATGGGAATTGTGACTATTTCCCCCTCATGCCTGGGATTAGTGGGGCATACCAGGCTGTGGTAGCTGGCGAGGTAAGGATCATTGTTAGCAACTTTTTTTTTACAAAACCAGTAAAACATTAAAAATATATATATATAAATTTAGTATTGAGTTAATGTTTTGCGTCATAAAAAACAGAGCATAAAAGAAAATCTCAAAGAATTGTAAACTTTCTGTCCGACATGTGCCACAATTGTGTCTGCACTACAATTCTGCAAAAAAAATGGCGCACACTTCCAGAGGAGTACATGGGGCACCAGATTCATGAATCAGGAGCACCCTGCACACTACACAGGTAAACAGCATGTGAAGTGATAAATGTGCCCCAATGTGTACACAGTGCCCCAACACTGAGCCATTAAAAATGCACCTCTTCCCGCAAAAGCAAGTCCTTAAATGGAAACTTGACAGAAAAGTAGAAAAGCTATGGTTCTTAGAATGCAGAGATCAAAACAACAATAAAAATTGGAGGTTCAACAGCAAATTAAATTACAGATCTTGTAAAAATGACTTCCGACACAGTTTACAAGATGGCTGATTCCAGAAGGGAAACTTGCATTACCCTGTGATCAAACATTTAACTATTATCCTGAGGTCAGACCTATACATTCTATCTGAAGGTCAGACCCCATGCAATCAGACATGTATCTGTTATCTGGAGGTTGGACCCAAGCAATTAGACATTTAACTTCTATCCAGTTGTTGGATCCAGAGTGATCAGACATTTATCTTCTATCCTGAGGTTGGATCTTGAGTGATCCGTTATTTATCTGCTGTCCAAAAGTTAGACACTAAGCAATCAGACATTCATCTTCTATCCTGACATCACACCTGTGAGTGATCAGACATCTAACTCCTATCCAGAGGTGGGACCCCAAGGAATGAGACCTTTACCTTCCATCCATTAGTTGGACCACAAGTCATCAAATATTTATCTTTTATCCTGAGGAGGACCGCGAGTGATCAGACATTTATATTTTATTGAAAGGTCTGACCATAGGTGATCAGTGATTTTTCTGCTATCTGAAAAATGGACACCAAGCGATTAGACATTTATCTTCTATCCAGAGGTTGGACCCCAAGCGATCAGAAAATGATCTCCTATCATGAGATCAGACCCCAAGTGATCAGAAATTAATATTATATTGAAAGGTCAGGCCATCAATTAGACACTTCTCTAATTTCCAGATGTTGGACACCATGGGGGTCATTTACTAAGGGCCCGATTCGCGTTTTCCCGACGTTTTACCCGAATATTTCCGATTTGCGCCGATTGTACCTGAATTGCCCCGGGATTTTGGCACATGCGATCGGATTGTGGCGCATCGGCGCCGGCATGCGCGAGACGGAAATCGGGGGGCGTGGCCGAACGAAAACCCGACGTATTCGGAAAAACTGCCGCATTTAACAACGGAAAATGTGTCGCTCGGGGCGCGCTTACCTTCACTCTGCCCCAGCCAGTGAACTCCAGTGCGTTTAGATGCTTTTCAGCGCAGCAGCGCCACCTGGTGGACGGCGGAGGAACTACCTTATTAAATCCCGGCCGGACCTGAATCCAGCGCAGAGAACGCGCCGCTGGATCGCGAATGGACCGGGTAAGTAAATCTGCCCCCATGTGATCAGGCACTTATCTTCTATCCAAGGGTCAGACCACGAGTGTTCAGACAGTTTACTTCTATTGAGCTGTCGGAGCCTGAGTGATCAGACATTTAACTTCTATCCAGAGGTCGGACCATAAGTGATCAGACATTTAACTTCAGAGGTCGGACCATAAGTGATCAGACATTTAAGTGGGACCAAACGTCCACCAGCAAATAAAACACAGGTGCTGGTGGCTACTATTCCATTCACTTTGGGACTTCTAGTTCCACATTCTCCGGATCTGGAATTTATCCCCTATTCGAGTATAGACGCTAAGTTACTTTCCTGTTCTGATTTTATAGAACTTTGCATAGAAGTAATAAAGAACTAAAATTATGTGACTGCCAAAAAATCAGATAACAATTCACCTTGTTGCCTTTATCTATGAAAATATAGAAGACTTATGGGAAATTTAAATATATTCAGTAGAAAAAAAAAATTCCTATTGTACTCATAGACCTTAAGCTCTTGCGAGCAGGGCCCTCCCTCCTATTGTTCCATAAGACTGTAAAGGCAATCCCTTGGGTTACATACAAGATAGGGTCCATAGGTTTGTTCTTAAGTTGAATTTGTATGTAAGTTGAAACAGTATATTTTATAATTGTAGATCCAGACCAAAATTTTTTTTTCCCCAGTGACCATCAGAGTTTAAAAAATTTTTTCTGTAATGGGAACAAGGATTATCATTAAAGCTTCATTACAGACACCTTACAGCTGATCATTGCAGCCTGGGACTATAGTAACCTCCAGAGAGCTTCACCAGAGGTCACAGTGGGCAGAGGGGGCCATCTTTAACTAGGGGTCGTCTGTAAGTCAGGTGTCCTTAAATAGAAGACCGCCTGTATTACTCTGTAATGTCTTATTTTATTTGTATATGGCCCCTATGATTTGTGATTGATTACGCTTTATAAATAGAAATTGTTTTAAGTTATTATTATTTCATTTCTATCCCAATTTTGAACCCCATGTGATTAGATATATATTTTCTATCCAGAGGTCAGACGCAGAGTGATCAGACATTTAACTTCTATTCAGAGGTCAGACCCAGAGTGATCAGCCATTTAATTTCTATCCAGAGGGCGGAAACCAAGCCATCAGATATTTATCTGCCATTTTCTGAATAGGGGTTAAATATATAAAAAACTGATTTTCTTTGGAACTACCATATTTAATCGTCACCTTAATATAGACCTTCCGCCCACATCATTATATCAGGTGTGTGTCACTGCCTGGACACATCTGCAGTCTTCTTCCTTGCTATTTATTACTAACATTTTAGACAAAACTAAATTATTTCGTCACTTGTTAGTTTTGTTTGGAGCATAATAAAATCACTTCCGCAAATAACAAAAATGTGGCTCGATTTCCTTTCACCTGGAAATGTCTCTCTTTCCAAGTGCAATGTTTTCTAGGTAATATTTGAACTGTACGAAGACTCCTCGTCCAGGGATTAATGAGCAAAGTTATATAGTCATAACATATAGATAGAAATAACAGTTTATTGGTCAACCGATGCCGATAACTTGTCTCAGAGCATCCAGTGACCTTCAGCTGAACTTTACTTTACAAAATGTTTCTTGTTTTTGCAGAATTCCTTGGAAAGTCTAAACTTTTTCCCTTTTATATTGTTCAGGTAAATGCACTTTGTCTATAAACTATCGACTGCTAAATCAATTTGAGACTAGGTGGATGTGATAGTCAGAATATTCAGATCCTGGGAGAATTTCTCTATGGGCTTCTATACATTGCTATTGTCTTATGTAAGATCCTGGAGTCCATCTATGTTTCACAGGTGGTCTCCATATATAGAGAATGTCTAAAGGCACTTTTAATTGTGTCATGAAAAAACTTTATTACAGGATAAAGGAGTTTTACTGATACAACATATATCTTCTATTTTTAGGAACTGTTGGGACCCACAATGATTGTTGAAACTGGGTATCACAAGTGCACCTAAGTGTTTAACATATGTGCCTATTCAGTGCCATCATCTGCCCATCAAGTACAGCTGATGCACTGCTGACAGCAATTTAATATGTAGTATGTCTTGCACTAGTCTGAACACAGATTTACCTCACTCCTCCAGGTCTTAATTGATTTCCACCACATGGGTCTGTTTCCTGTTGACTTTGTCCTGGACTTCTCACAGTTAATTTAGACGTGAAGGAGGGATGCATCTTCAGCTCAGATTACTACCCTGCTAGTCCGCTTTTCTGGTTGTCCCGTTTGCTATGATGTCTCATAAGGATTGTCTGCCCACTTCCCAGTGCTTGATATAAGTCTTTTTTGGAGCTTGCAACTCTGGTACTCTGCAAAATTTTCTACGAATATGTGCTTTACGTTCCTTGTGTGATAAAGTAAAGTTTTCTTGTTTTTAAACGTTCTTTTCAGGCAGAAAAATAGTTATCTCTGGTACTGCATAGCATTGTCCTGTTGGTTTTGACCTTTATTTCTAATTGTATGTATTTATATGTTTGCTTTGTTCTTTTTTTCTCTGCGTTTTCACTCTAGCACAGGAAAGGAATGTCAACCAGTTGTCATCTACCATTTAGGGTTGTAAGGACAATTTGGTAGGGAAAGCTAGGATCAGGGCTCACTATCAGTATCTGTCCTACTTTTTCCATCTTACTGCTCAAAAAGCAGCATTACACTCAATCCCAAGACTATCTTTGTGGAAAGATGACCGTAGGTAGGTAGCTGTCATGTGTATAACAATATCTTGTTTTGCAAATTTGAAGTCCATTATTGTGACAGTTGGAGAATCTTACTTATCCACCCCTCATTGTGTTTCTGTAGACTAATCATCAATGTATCCAATCATGTAGTAATAACCAATATTTGTGATGGAAACCCTATGGATTTCCAGTAATTACTAGAACATGCCATTTCCTGTGAGTCTACCATGTGAAACAGACTTCAATTGGGACAGACTTTAATTGGGATGGTGTTTATTCCATGTGTCCAGAAGAGAGATTTTCTGGGTATACTAAGGCAGGACTTGGAAAATGTCTTGCAAATTTGTGTACCCTTCTTAAAATGAAGCAGTGTATAGATTTCATAATTTTTAATAAAAATACACAATATGCCATCCATTCATATTAAAATGTATTTTAATGGGAATCTGTCAACATGATTTACATATCTGAACTAACTGCTATAATATAATGCCCACACATGCCCCCATGCCTTTGCTTTTATTGTCCCCCTGATACCGTGCCAAATTCTTTATTTTTCAAATCACCAGAAAACAATGGTGCAATGGTCCATTACAAATTACAAAAGGTAATTGATGCGACACAATCCGATCGCGTGCACCAAAAACCAAGGGCAAAACTACGCAAACCGGTAATTTTCGGGAAACCTGACGAAAATGAGCGATTCGGGCCCTTAGTAAATGAGCCCCAATGACATAACAACAATAAAATGGTTCATGGTTCACCTAAGGCAAACCATCCAATAAGAGATGAGGGAAATGTTTTGGGAGGGGGGGGGGGGAAGATTTACTGGAGAGGAGGCGGAATATGAAGTGTTGGATGGACTCTGATCAGTAAACAATTTGGAATATGTGGAAGTTGATAGACCAGTTAGGGATTTGGGTGCAGATCCCTTCAAATCAACACAATTGGGGGTTGCCCCTGGGCATAAGTAGGTGATTGTGTGGGTATGGAATTCCAGAAAGAGCTAATTTCGGTGCATTCCATAGAGGGATACATTGTGGTGGCTGATAAATTTACAAACCACAACACACATTTGCAGGGGGGTAAGAGTTGATAAGCAAAAAGGCCAAACGTTTTCAATGGGGTCAAATTAATTCTAGAGGGAAATAGACATCTTATGGGCCTCCCAAGTTCCCTCAGTATGACCCTTTCAAATTATTCCCCTTTCTTACTTCAATCTCTATAGTCCATGAACGGCCTTTGCCATCATACAGTCTTTTTTAACTTCAACATTATTTTTATCCAACTGCACCCACATTTTTTTTTCTGTTTCAACTTGTATGATTTCAGATTTGGTTTAATTAAGTTTAGATTCATGTCTGATGCTTAATATTTTATAAACTACTAAAATAATAATACAAAATGTTTAATTACAAGATATGGCTTTTTCTCCCCAAAATTAGAAAAGACTAATGAGAAACATATTAAAAGTTATGCAGAAGCAGTAAAGTGATAGTAGCGATGAGCCGTGGGCTCGCTGCTATTCTCCATGAATTGTATTTTTAAAATTTAATGAACTGCGAGCTTCAGCAAGATGTCAGCGGAGGATTTGAGCAGAAAGCTGAACATACATGAGAGATTTTGGGGCTTACTTGTGAAATCTGTTTGGCAAAATAACTATACACAATGCTGAAAATTTTATTTTCAAAAGCAAGAGGTCAAGATACCACAAGACGTTACATTTCTCACTTATACCCGCAGGTGCCCAGATTCTTATTATTATTGGTATATCCAGCTATACGGACACAGCAGAATTGCTTCAGGAATAACTACTAGTGAATATTTCACAATATTTTACATCTCTAATAATTACCACGTCTGTAATAATATACGGAAGATAATTTAGTCCGGCTCCCGACCCACAAAAAATTACATCATTTATTATTTTGCAATATTATTTGCACATTATCTGGCACTAATATTAAATTACCATAACTGTATGATGGCGTTATTTGAGCATTGTGTCGATATGGCATTGTGCAGCACTGCATGTAATTTGGCCAAAAATGTTATCTAGTTGCCGGGCTGAAAGATTTTTCTCTTTTAAGAAGCTACCATATATACTCGAGTATAAGCCGAGGCTCCTACTTTTACCACAAAAAACTGGGAAAACCTTTTGATTTGAGTATAAGCCGAGGGTGGAAAATGCATTGGTCACTGCCTACCGCCCAGTCTATATCCATTCAACCTCCTGCCCCCTGTCTAAAGCCATTCAGCCCCCAGTCTATAGCCATTCAACCTCCTGCCTGAAACTGGGTATCACAAGTGCACCTAAGTGTTTAACATATGTGCCTGTTCAGGCTTCAGTGCCATCATCTGCCCATCAAGTACAGCAGATGCACTGCTGACAGTAATTTAATATGTGGTTTGCACTCTGTCTTGGACAAGTCTGAACAAAGATTTACTTCACTCCTCAATGTCTTATTTGATTTCCATTACATGGGCCTGTGTCCTGTTGACTTTGTCCTGGACTTCAGACAGTTAAGTTAGATGTAAAGGAGGGATGCCTCTTCAGCTCATCTTTTCAGGGAGAAAAATAGTTATCTCTGGTACTGCATAGCATTTTCCTGTTGATTTTGACCTTTATTTCTATTTATATGTTTGCTTTGTTCTGTTTTTGTCTCTGTGTTTTCACTCTAGGACAGGAAAGGAATGTGGACCAGTTGTCATCTACCATTTAGGGTTGTAAGGACAATTTGGTAGGGAAAGCCAGGACCAGGGCTCACTATCAGTATCTGTCCTACTTTTTCCATCATACTGCTCCAATCCCAAGACTATCTTTGTGGAAAGATGACCTTAGGTAGGTATCTATCTTGTGTATAACAATATCTTGTAGGTAATTTTGATTCCATGAGAAATAGATTGTAGCAATAACTGACTGGCCCCAAAGTTGAAATGAGGTTGATTTGCAAATTTGAAGTCCATTATTGTGACAGAGCCTAGATCAGTTGGAGAATCTTACTCATCCACCCCTCATTGTGTTTCTGTAGACTAATCATCAATGTATCCAATCATGTAGTAATAACCAATATTTGTGACGGAAACCCTATGGATTTCCAGTAATTACTAGAACAAGCCATTTCCTGTGAGTCTACCACGTGAAACAGACTTCAATTGGGATGGTGTTTATTCAATGTGTCCAGAAGAGAGATTTTCTGGGTAGACTAAGGCAGGATTGGGAAAATGTCTTGCAAATTTGTTGTACCCTTCTTAAAAGCAGTGTAGAGATTTCATAATTTTAAATAAAAATACACAATATACCATCCATTCATATAAAAATGTATTTTAAAGGGAATCTGTCAACATGATTTACATATCTGAACTAACTGCTAAACTAAATGTTATATAGGGCTTTACCCACACATGCCCCCATGACTTTGCTTTTATTGTCCCCCTGATACTGTGCCAAATTCTTTATTTTTCAAATCACCAGAAAACAATGGTGCAATGGTCCATTACAAATTACAAAAGGCACAGTGGCGTAACAACAGCCGTAGCGGTTGCTACGGGGCCCGGGCGGCACAGGGGCCCGGATGAACAACAGAGACAAAATTTACAAATGCATACTGGGGCGATGGGTCCGAAATACGGGCCCCTGTGCCGTCCCTCTGTCTGTGTCCGCCACCTGGCTCACTCCGTCCGCCTCCACTCGGCCGGTCTAGTCCTTCTGCGGCCGTCCTACTCAGCACTCGGCCGGCCCAGTCCGTCTGCGGCCCGTCTGCCCGGCCATCCCACTCAGTCCGCGGCCCGCCTACTCCGTCTGCCCGGCCGTCCCATACAGTGGCGTAACAACAGCCGTAGCAGCCGTAGCGGTTGCTACGGGGCCCGGGCGGCACAGGGGCCCGGATGAACAACAGAGACAAAATTTACAAATGCATACTGGGGCGATGGAACCGAAATACGGGCCCCTGTGCCGTCCCTCTGTCTGTGTCCGCCCACCTGTCTCACTCCGTCCGCCCCCACTCGGCCGGTCTAGTCCTTCTGCGGCCGTCCTACTCAGCACTCGGCCGGCCCAGTCCGTCCGCGGCCCGCCTACTCCGTCTGCCCGGCCATTCCACTCAGTCCATGGCCCGCCTACTCCGTCTGCCCAGCCGTCCCACTCAGTCCGCGGACGGCCTACTCCAACCATGGCCGCCCGGCCTAGTTCATCCACGGCCGCCTGGCCGGCTGAGTCTGCACGCGGTCACGCGGCCGAAAACGGGGTCAGTTTATGACTAAGGCTACATTCACACTAACATATGCAGGACGTATTTACGGCCGACGTATATACGGCCGATATACATCCTCCATACACGTCAATGGGCGCACGGCGCCCTACGGGAGCGGTACGGTGCAGCACACGTGCGGCACCGTACCGCTCCGTACCCGGAAAAAGATAGGACCTGTCCTATCTTTTGCCGTAATACGGCGCCGTGCCCCATTACTTCCTATGGAGAGGGGCGGGGGTGAGCTGCGCTCACCTCCTCCTCCTCAACCCGTGCACTGCCGTACGGTACGGGCGGGCAACGGCAGTGTGAATGTAGCCTAAAGATGATTCTAATTAAAGAGAACCCGTCAGGCCGCGTTGATTTCCCCTAATCACGCCCTGGCCACACCCCAAATTTTTATTACTAATAATCATCTTCATTATAATGTGTAGCTGATGTCTGAGTCTCTCACATGTGTATTAGAAGAGAGAGCATGTCAGCAGGTAAAGCACAGACACTAGCAATGCTTTACCGGGGCCCTCCCTGGACATGACTAATATAATAACAACTGACCCATCATTAAATCACTACTGACAATAGATGGATGTCACCGCTTATCATCCTCCCCCCTCCTGCTACAAGGACCTCTATATACGACAACACTGACCCCTCATACATCACCACTAACAATAGATGATGTCCAGCTTATCTCCTCCTTCCCCCCTGTACAATGACATCTATATAGATAACACTGACCCATCATTACATCACTACTGACAATAGATGAGTCACAGCTTAGTCTCCCCCCTTCCCCAGTTACACTACCTCTATATTAGATAAACACTGACCCATCAAGTACATCACTACTGACAGTTAGATGATGTCACCGCTATATCCTCCCCCTCCGTACAATGAACTCTACATAGATAAACCGACCATTATTGCATCACTACTGAAAATAGGATGAGTTCACGCTTATATCCTCCCCATCCTGTACAATGACCTCGATATAGATACACTGAAACATCATAATTCACTCACTGACAATAGATGAGTCACAGTTATCTCTTCCTACTCCCTGTACAATGACCCTTATACAGATAACACTGACCCCTCAGTACACACTGTACTGACAATAGATGATGTCACAGCTTATTCATCAGCCTCCCTGTACACTGACCTCTATATAGATAACACTGACCCATCATCACATCAGACTATGACAGAGATGATGTCACAGCTTATATCCTCCCCCTCACTGTACACAATGGACCTTACTATATAGAGAACACGGACCCAGTATTACATCACTCTGACAATAGATGAGGTCACAGCTTATCTCCTCCCCCTACCGATACAATGACCTCTACTAGATAACACCGACCCATTATTGCAATCACTACTGAAAATCGAGATGATGTACCGCTTATTCATCCCCTCCTGTACACATGAACCCTCTATTATTAGATAACACTGAACACATCATTACTTCACTACTGACATAGATGATGTCACATCTTATCTCCTACCCCTCCCTGTACAATGACCTCTCTTAGATAACACTGACCCATCATTACATCACTACTGACACTAGATGATGTCAAAGCTTATCTCCTCCTCCCCCCTGTACAATGACCTCTATATTAGAGAACATGAACCCATCCATTACATCACTACGACAATAGATGGAAGGTAACAGCTATCTCCTCCCCTCCCTGTAAACGACATCTATATAGATAACATGACATAATTACATACTACTGACAATAGATGATGTCCCGACTTATATCCTTCCCCTCCCTGTAAAGGACCTCTATATAGAATAAACTGACCCATCATTACTCACTACTGACAATAGATGATATCACAGCTTATCTACTCCCCCTCCCTGTACAATGACCTTATATAGATAACATGACACATCATACATCACTACTGACAATAGATGATGTACAGCTTGTCGCTCCCCCTCCCTGTACAATGGATCTCTGCTGCTAGATAACACTGACCCATCATTAAATCACTACTGACAATAGGATGTCACAGCTATATCTCTCCTACCCGACAATGACCTTCTATTAGAGAGCACTGACCCATATTCATCACTACTGACAATAGATAGATGTCACAGCTTATCTCTCCCCCTCCCTGTCAATGACATCTATATAGATAACACTGACCATCAGTACATCATACTGACAATAGATGATGTCACACTTAGCGTCCTCCTCCCCCTGTACAATGACCCTTATATAGATTTAACACTGACCCATCATACATCACTAATGACAATAGATGATGTCAAAGCTATTTCCTCCCCCATCCCAGTACCATTGACTCTATATAGATAACACTGACCCATCATTTACATCCATCCTGACAATAATGATGTCACAGCTTATCTCCTCCCCTCACGAATACAAATGACTCTACATAGATAACACAGACCCATATTGGATCACTATGACAATGTAGATGATGTCACATCTTATCCTCCCCCATCCCTGTCAATGACCCCTCTATATAGATAACACGGACCACATGAATAAATCACTATGACAATAGATGAGCACAAGCCCGCCACTCCTTCCTCCCCCCCTGTACATGACCGCGCTATAGGCAAACACTCGACACCATCATTACATCGACCCCACACCCTGCACAATAGATGAATCACAGCACTCTATCTTCCTCACCCCTCCTTCCCTGTAACCAAATGACTCTATATAATCAACACTGACCCACATTAATCCACTAATGAGCAATAGATGATGTCACAGCTTACTCCTCCCCCCTCCCTGTCAATGACCTCTTATATAATAACACTGACAATCATTACATCACTACTGACAATAGATGATGTCACAGCTTATCTCTTTTTTCATCCTCCTGTACAATGACCTCTATTAGAGTAACACTGGACCCATCCATGACATCATACTGACCAATAGATGATGTCAAGCATTTATCTCCTCCACTCCTCCCTGACAATGACCTCCTAATAGATAACACGGACACCATAATTACACACTACTGACAATAGATGAATGTCAAGCTTATAGCCTTCCCTTCCCCCTGTACAATGACCTCTTATAGATAACACTGACAATCATTACATTCACTACTGGACAATAGATGAATCACAGTTTATTCCTCCCCATCCGCTGTACATGATCTTATATAGTATAACACTGACCATCATTACATCACTACTGAAATAGATGATGTCAAAGCTTATTCTCTCCCCCTTGTACAATGATCTCTGTATTAGTAGATAACACTGACCCATCATACATCCACTGACAATAGATGATGTCACAGATTATCTTCCTCTCCCCCCGTACAATGAACTGCATATATAGAAGCATGACCCATCATACATTCACACTGACAATAGATGCATTACACAGCTTAATCTCCTCCCCTCTCCTGTACAATGATTATATAGATAACACTGACCCATCATACTCACTAACTGCACAAGGATGATGTCACAGCTTCCATCCACATCCCTCCCTGTACAATGTCAGCTATTATAGATAACATGACCAATCATTACATCACTTAGGGGACAAAGATGAGGTCACACGCTTATCCCCCCCCTCCCGTGTACAATGACCTCTATATAGATAACACTGACCCATCATTACATCACCACTACAATAGATGATGTCAAGCTATCTCCTCCCCCTCCTGTACAATGACTCTATATAGAATAACACGACCATTCCATTACATCACCCACTAAAAAATAGATTGATGTCACGCTTTCTCCTCCTCCCCCACTGCTACAATGACCTCGTATAAGATAAAGAGGACCCATCATTACATCACTACTGACAATAGATGATGTCACAGCGTATCTCTCCCCCTCCCAGTACAATGAACCCTCTATTATAGATAAACACTGACCCATCAGTTAAATCACTACTGACAATAGATGAATGTCACAGCTTATTCCTCTCCCCCTACCGTCAGAATCCCCTTTGTATTATTAATTTGATGCTCTCGTACCTTACATGAGATAACACCGCGACCCTTATTGCATCACTAACTGACAATGATGATGTCACATATTATCTCCTCCCCTCTCCCCCTCCCTGTTACAATGACCTCTTATAGATAACACTACCCATAATTACATCAACTTGACTGAAAATAGATGTGGTCACCGCTTCCCTCCCCACCTGTACAATGAACATCTATATAGATAAACACTGACACATCATTACTTCACTACTGACAATTAGTTGATGTACAGCTTATCTCTTCCTTCTTCCCCTGTACAATGACCCTCTATACAGATAACACGACCCACATACATCACTACTGACAATAGATGACTGTCACAGCTTATCTCCTCCCACCTCCCTGACAATGACCTCTAGATAGTATAACCACGAGCCCATCTCATTACATCACTACTGACAATAGATGATGTCACAGTTATCTCTCCTCCTCCTAAGGTACAATGACCTCTATATAGTAACACCCTGACCACATCATTACATCACTACTGACATAGTAGATGACAGTTATCTCATACCCACCCTGTTGACAAGCCATCTATATAGAAACATGACCATCATTACATCACTACGACAATAGATGTGTCACAGTATTAATCTCTTCCCATCCCAGTACAAGACTCTATATAGAAACCATGACCCATCATTAACATCACTGCTGGACAATAGGATGATGTCACAGCTTTATCCTCCCCCATCCATCGGTACAAGGACCTCATATAGATAACACTGACCCCCATCATACATCACTACTGACAATAGATGATGTCACAGCTTATCTCCTCCCCTACTGTACAATGACCTCTTATATAGATACAACCGTGACCCAATCATGACATCAACTACGTGAACAAGAGATGATTGTCACAGCTTATCTCACTCCCCCTACCTGTACAATGACCTCTATATAGATAACACTGACCCATCATTCCATTCACTAATGACAATAGATGATGTCACAGCTTATCTCCTGCCCCTTCCCTGTGACAAGGACTCTATGCTAGATAAACACTGACCATCATTACATCACTATGAAATAGAGTGATGTCACAGCGTTATCTCCTTCCCCTCCCTGTACACAATGAGACCTCTGATAGATAACGCTGACCACCTCATACATCAACTACTGACCAATAGAGTCACAGCTTATTCCCTCCCCCTCCCTGACAATGACCTCTATATAGATAACACTGACCCATCATTACAATCACCACTAACAATAGATGATGGTCACAGCTTATCTCTCCCCCTCCGTACAATGACCTCTATTAGATAACAGACCCATCATTACATCACTACTGACAATAGATGATGTCACAGCTTATCTCCTCCCCCCGCAAACCTGTACAATGACCTCTATGATAGATAACCGCTGACCCATCAGTACATCACCACTAACAATAGATGATGCACAAGCTATATCCTCCCCCCCCTGTACATGACCATTATATATAGATAACACTGACCCAATCATGTACATCACTACTGACAATAGATGATGACAGTATCTCCTCCCCCCCTCCCAAGTACAATGACCTCTATATAGATATACAACGACCAATATACATCACTATGACAATAGATATGTCACAGCCTATCTCCTCCCCCTCCGATACCAATGACCTCTACATAGAGTAAACCGACCATTATTGATAACTACTGAAAATAGATGTGATGTCCACCGTTATCTACCTCCCCTCTGTCAGACTCTCTATAGATACATGAACATCATTACTTCACTACTGACAATAGATGATTGTCCAGCTTAATATACTTCCTCCATCCCTGTGTAACAATGGACCTCTATACAGAGAACACTTGACCCTCAGTTACATCAACTACTGACAATAGATGATGTCAAGCTTATCTCTCCTCTCCCTGTACAATGACCTCTATATAGATAACACTGGACCCATCATCACTCACTATGACCAATAGATGATGTCACAGCTATCTCCTCCCCCTCCTTAAATGATCCTCTATACTAGATAACACGACCATCCTTACATCAATACTGAAATGATGATGTCACAGTTATCTCTCCTCACTCCCTGCTACAATGACCTCTATATAGATAACCACTGACCAATCATACATCACTACTGACCATAGATGATGTCACAGCTTATCTCCCTCCCCCTCCCAGTACAATGACCTCTATATAGATACACACTGACCATCATTACTCACTACTGACATAGAGTATGTCACAGCATTATCTCTTCCTCCCCCTGTTACAATGACCTCTATATAGATAACAAACTACCCATAATACATCATGCTGAAATAGATGATGTCACAGTTTTCTCCCCCTCACGTACAATGCGACTCTATATAGATACACTGACCAATTCATTACATCACTATGACAATAGATGTTGGTCAAAGTTATCTCCTCACTCCCTGTCCAAACCTCTCATATAGAGAACAGGACCATCATACATCCATACTGACAATAGATGATGTCCAGCTTACTTATCCTCCCCCTCCCTGACAATAACCTATTTACTAGCTAACACAGGCCCATCATTACATCACTTTACTTGGGAAACCCCCCAAAATAGATGAGGTCAACAGCTATCTCCTCCCCCTACCTGTACAATGACCTGCTATATAGATATCACTGACCCATCATACATCACTTACGGACAATAGATGATGTCACAGCTTATCTGCCTCCCCTCCCTGTACAAGACCTCTATATAGAAACACCTGCACCCATCATTACTAACTACTGACATAGATAGAGAGTCACAGGCTTATCTCCTCCCCCTCCCTGTACAATGACCTCTATATAGATACCGTGACCCATCATACAATACACTACTGACAATAGCATGTCACAGCTTAGTCCCTCCCCCTCATGTACAACTGACCTCTATATAGAACACTGACCCATCATTAACATCACACTGACAATAGGGGTCACAGCTTATCTCCCCTCCATCCCCTGTACAATGACCATCTATATAAATAACACTGACCATCATTCATCACTACTGACCAATAATGATGTTCCACAGCTTACTCTCCTCCTCATCACTGTTACAATGACCTCTTTATAGATAACACTGACATAATCAACATCACTACTGACAATAGTGAGTCACAGTTTATCGCCTTTCCCTGCACAAATGACCTCTATATAGATAACACTGACCCATACCTTAATCACTACTGACAATAGATGATGTCACAGTTTCATGCTTCTCCATGCACAATGACTCTCTATTAGATAACAACGCCATCATAACACTGACAGTAGATGACCTATATAAAAATAGATAGAAAAAAATCTACATCAGAAAAGTTTCAAAAACACTTTAGAAGTGAAACACAAAACTTTTAATTGCGAGACAAAGGTTGGACCTTTACATATTCGCACTGTTGTGACACGTCTCCTTTATGTCATCCTCTACTAATATACATCAGTCGGAGAGAAGAGCCAAGACTAACCGGTTACATGGGTCTACGACAGATATGTGACACAGCAGACAGAAATCACAGCTAAATTTTAGCTATCGTTCCTCTCTCCTCCTGTCCTTAGGGCTGGCATGTCCTGATTCACATGTAGGTCGGCCATGTTTTCAGTCTGCCCATTCCAGATTGGCAGTGTTTGTGTGAAAGGCTCGCCCTGTCGCTCTTATCTCTGTGCTCCTGACAGCTCATGTAAGCCGCTGATTCATAAAACCGAACATCATTCAGCAACAATTAGTTATCAGAAAGATAAAAAAAACTATGGAATAATCCAAAGCGATTTATGAGAACAAGTAACATCTACTGAAAACAAATAGAGCATTTTTAGAGAGGGAGTGTAATAGCTCAGTTACAGATGTAAAGCCAACAGCAGAGAGTTCTAGAACACAGATTCATTACATGAAAAACCTCCTGATAAACCAGGAATTCCTCATAGATCAGGCACCGGGAGGTGGTTATCTGCTGATATTGTGATCCTGGCCTCCGCCTTCTAGAATCAACTTTTTAAATTATGCTAATGAGCCAGAGAGACTATCCAAGCGCTCCTGTGATCTGGCTTTACAGGCCGTTACAGGGAGAGGTAGGGTAACCAAACGTAAGCAAGATCCGATTGGAGTGCTTTGATTCAGTAGCATAATTATAAAAGGTGATTTTAAGGAGGAGGGCACCATGGAGGATAGAAATAGTGGGCAGTATTTATAGTAAGTATATTCTGTAATAGGGGGCAATATTATAGTATTCGTACATAGGGGGCAGTTATATAGTTGTGTATTCTGTACATTAGGGGGCAGTTATATAGTTATAATTCGGTACCATAAGGGCAGTATTATAGTAGTTATATTCTTGTAATAGGGGCAGTATTATAGTAGTTATATTCCGGTACATAGGGCATGTATTATAGTAGATATATTCTGTGTACATAGGGGGCAGAGTATTATAGGAGATATATTCTTGTACATCGGGGCCAGTATATTTATAGTAGTATATCCCTGCAAGGGGGACGGTATGATAGTAGTTATATTCTGTACAGTAGGGGGCAGTATTATAGTACGTGTATATGTCTTGACATAGGGGGACAGTATTATAGTAGTTATATTCTGTACATAGGGAGCATATTATAGTAGTATATATCCCTGTAACATAGGGGGGCGTATTATAGTAGTTATTATTCTTGACATAGGGGGCCGTATTATAGGTAGTTATATTCTTGTACATAGGCGGGGAGTTTTCAGTATATGTAGTTATATTCTTGTTACATGGGAGCGTTATTATAGTTAGGATTACTGTACATAGGGGGCCAGTATTATAGAGTATATTTCTTGTTACATAGGGGGCAGTATTATAGTAGTTATATTCACTGTACATAGGGGAGCAGTATTCTAGTTATATTCATGTACATATCAGGGGCAGTTATAGAGTATATTCAGTACATAGGGGCGTATTGAGTTATATCCCTGTACATAAGGGCATGTATTATAGTAGTTATATTCTTGTACATAGGGGGCAGTAATTATAGTAGTTATTTCATGTCACATAGGGGGCAGTATTATAGAGTTAATTCTTGGTACATAGGGGGCAGTATGTATAGTAGTTATATTCTTGTACATAGGGGGCACGTATTATAGTAGTTATTCTCTTGCTAGGGCATTATTATTTTTTTGACTGGGGGCAGTATTATAGTAGTATATTCCTGTACATAGGGGGCAGTATTATAGAGTATTTTGTACATAGGGGGAGTTATATAGTAGTTATATTCTTGACATAGGGGGCAGTATTATAGTAGATATTATTCTTGTACATAGGGGTAGTTCGAGTACTAAAGGTGCATTATACGTAGATAATCATTGTTACATAGGGGGCAGTATTTAGGTATTATATCCTGTACTAGGGGGCAGGTATTTAGTAGTAGTATATTACTGAACATGGGGGCAGTATATAGAAGTAGATTATTGACATAGGGGGCCAGATGTATAGTCAGTTAATTCTACTGTACATAGGGGCAGTAGATATAGTAGTTGAGTATCCCTGTACATACGGGGCAGTAGTATAGTAGTTATATTCTTGTACATGAGGGGGCAGTATTATAGTAGTATATATTCTGTGTACATAGGGGCAAGTATTATATAGTGAGGATTCTATTCGTACATAGGGGGCAGTATATAGGGTATTTGCTAATAATACTGGTTCCACTTTTGTTGCTGCATACATTTATCATTACGTAGGAAAAGCCTTTAAAAAAAGAGTTAAATGGAAGGATGATATCCTAACAGTTAAAACACAATAATAATCTGAGGTGTTCCTCTCACTTGTCAAGGTGTTTTTTCGACTTACCAAGCAGCTGTTATACATTTTATACTCCCTATTATTAGACATAGCACAATCCACCCAGGATTGTCTCCAGCTCTGTGAGCACGAAAGTCACACACAAACTAAAGGGGAATGGGAAGACTGAGACGTGCTATGGTTTCACCCGGAGTTCATGTGCTCTGTATTATATACCAATAACAAGGACATACCCAAAATACGTATCATTTAAAGTAAATGTGGTAATAATTATATGCACTCCAAAGTACTATTATAATATCGCCCTCTATGTACAAGAATATACTATATTAATACTGACCCTAGTACCAAGAATATACTACTATAATACTGCAACTCTAGTACGAAGAATATAACTACATATAGATGACCATCATGTACAAGAATATAACACTACTATAATATGCCCATGACACAAAAATCTATACTGACTATGTTACCAGGATATAACTCTATAATACTGCCTCCTAGTGGTACAAGAATATAAATACGATAATACTGCCCCCCTATTGTACAAGAATATTAACTACTATATACTGCCCTATGTAAAGAATATAACTACTATAATGACTGCCCCTTGTACAGGGAATATAAACTACTATAATACTGGCCCCTATTGTACAGATATTAACTAACTATACTACTGCCTCCGATGTACAAGGAATGATAATACTGTAATAATGCTGCTCCCTATCAACAAAATATAACTACCTTGCTATTCATACATATTGCCTAATCCCCCTACACTGCCCCTAACTAAAGAATATAACTATATAATACTGCCACCTATGTACGGCATATAACTACAAATCACTGCCCCATGTACAAGAATATAACTACTATCATATGCCCCTTGTACGGATTATAACTATTATAATACTGCCCCCTAGTACAAGGATATAGCTACTATTTAATACTGCCCCCTATGTACAACAGAATATAACTACTATAATATGCCCCCTATGTACAAGAATATAACTACTATATAACTGTCCCCATGTCGACAAGAATATAACAATATAATATGCCCCCGATGTACAGGGGATTTAACATACTATAATACTGACCCCCTATGTACAGGGATATAACTACTATAATATGACCCCCTATGACAAGATTAATACTATAATACTGCCCCTCTATGTACAGGAATATAACTACTATAATACTGCCCCCATGTACAGGGATTAGAACTACTATAATAATGCCCCCTATGTACAAGAATATAACTAATAATAGCCCCAACTGGTACAAGAGATAAACTACTATAATGAAAGAAAAACGAAGGGAAAAAAGGGGGGAATCGCGCAGCATACAAGAATGTCCAAGGGTTAAAACGACGTTCTAAAAAAGTATTCCAAAGAGGTTTATTCAACAAAGTTAAAAACATCACTAGCACATGCTAGGAGATGGACACAGAGGCAGGAGAAAATTTTTGGTTTGTCTTTTTTCGGGTGTGTCGGGGGGGGGGGGTTTTTTTCTTTGAGGGGGGGGGGTATTTTTGTGCAAACACAGCAAGTGTGGTGGACCTCAACACTGTCTGTGTTTTCTTTTGTCTGCCTGCCTCTGTGTCCATACCTAGCTGTGGGCTAATGATAGTTTTATAACTTTGTTGAAATAATAAACCTTGGAATACTTTTTAGAAGTCGTTGTACCCTTGCGACATTCTTGTATGGCTGCCGGATTCCGACCTTTTTTCCTTCGTTGTCCTTTCATTATAGAAGATCTCATCATGTGGACGCCGGACAGTGGGGGAACATTCCGTCACCTGGCTGATCTCACGTCGAACACAAGATGCTGAGACATTGGGGTGAAGCCAGTGATACTTTATTTTTCTTTTTTTTTTCCCTTTACAATAACACTACTTAGAATACGTGCTCTTCTAGTACAAGAATATAACTACTATAATACTGCCCACTAGTAAAGATATTTAACTATATATTACTGCCCCACTATGACAAGACTATAACAACTATAATACTGCCCCCTATGTACCGAATAAACTACTTAATACTGCCCCTATGTACAAGATCTAACACAATATACTGCTCCATAGTGTACAAGAATTATAACTACTCATAATACTGCCCCCTATGTACAGGAGAATATAAACTACTATAATGACTGCCCCCCTATGTACAGGAATATAACTACTATAATTGCCCCCTATGTAAAAGAATATAAACTACTATACTACTGCCCCATGTACAGGAATTATAACTACTAAATACTACCACTATGTATGTTATGTGAGTGTTGTATATTGGATATACGGGGTTCCCCTCTTAAGGGTATCAGCCATGTGGTATTCGGTAGTAGTCATCGTGTAGCGCTGCCGCCTGCGTCAGCCCGTTTTCGCTGCTCCGTCATCCGTGAAATGAAAGATCACCCGTCACAATCCCCAACTCCCTCTCCGTACTCTGCCAGTACTAAACTGCAGCCATATCAGAAAGGAAAAATGGAAGCAGTACTTGTGTTCCATATTCTAATGTCCAGTTAAATAATGACATACAATATTACAAGAATGTAAATTACTTACAACACACAGAGTAAACATTACAGTAACAGATATAGAATTACCATGCAGAAGCACCAGCGTTCCTTTTGTGTACCAGACAGAGCCTCTACAAATGGTTTCTGTGGTTTGCTGGTAGTAAGTTCAGGAACTAGTCCAGTCACAATTCATGTGTAAGAGTAGGTGCCAGTACCGCTCCCAGACACAATCTTATATCTAGGCACTGCTATGCCACAGAAGGCAAGGAAAATAGAAGTGCGGAACTGAGCTGGAGTCTGTGGCTGCTGCCCTTAGCTAAACAGGATTTAGACATACCCCCCCCCCCCAATCAAAATCGTGGATTTGCTAAAAAAATAGTCCAATGACTCCAACTTAATATATTAAAGAATAATTGGCAAGTATTTATAATTCTGCTAAGACTCCTCCTGCTCTATAACATGCGCCCTGCAGAAGGACAACGGTACCAACTGCTAGCTCCTCACTGTCTATAACATGCTGCAGCAGGGAAATCGGGCTGTATGTAAAGGAGCTCTGACTCACCTGCTTAATCATGCTGCATGCAGATAGGAACTATGTACATACTGCTCAGTCCTTCTCGCTCTAAACAGGTGCCTGCAGATAGGCCACTATGTACAACTGTCAGCTCCTCTGCTCTATAAACATTGTGCCTGCAATCGCGACACTATGTCACAAATACTAAGCTCCTCCTGACTCTTAACATGCATGCCTGCAGACCCCTAGGACACTATTATAAAACACTGCTCAGACCCTCCTGTCTCTAACGATGCTGTGTGCAAGATAGGCAACTATGTACAGACTGCTCAGTCCTCCTGCTCATATAACATGCTGTGGTGCCAGATAGGGACACTATGTACATCTGCTCAGTCCTCCTGGACTCTATAACCTGTTCCCTGCAGATAGGACACTATAGGTACAATGTGCACAGCTCCTCCTGCTCTAGATAACATACTACCTGCAGATGGACACTATGTTACAATCTGCTCAGCCTCCTCCTGCCTTCTATAACATTACTACATGCAGATAGGACACTATGTACAATACTGCTCAGCTCCTACTGCTCTATAACATGCTGCATGCAGATACAACAAAATGGGGCTCAATTACTAAGGGTCCGACGTTTCACCGATATTTCCGTTTAGTGCCAAATGCCCGGGATTTTGGCCGCCAAATCGTAGTGTGGCGCGCTTGTCGCCAGCTACACGCAACGGAAATGGGGGGCATGGCCGTCGGATACCGGGGATTCGGAAAAAAACACGGAATTTTAAAAAACTAAAATGTTGCAAAGGATCAGCATCTTACATGGTCAAGGAAGAAGAAGGTGCACTCCGGCGGGGACCTCAGCGCAGCAGACGATCACCTGCAGGAAATTGGACGTACGATTCTTAGTGAATCGCGATGGACCCTAATCCTCATCGGACACGCACCACGGGATCGCGATGGGACAGGTTACGTAAAGGTGCCCCTAAGTATAAATACTCAGCTCCTCCTGCTGCTATCAACATGCTGCCTGCAGATAGGACACTATGTACAATCTGCTCAGCTCCTCTCTGCTCTATAACAGTGCCTGCAGATAGGCACTATGTACCAATTGCTCAGCTCCTCCTGCCTTATAACATGCCATGCCTGCAGATAGGACAATATGTACAATCTGCTAAGCTCTTACTGTTATATTTGCTTGCCTGCAGATAGGATGTAAGTAAAATCTATACACCTCCTTCCTGCTCTACAACATGTGCCCGCAGATTAGGACACTTTCTTCAACTCTGATACAGAGCTCCTCCTTACTCTATAACATGCTGCCTACGATAGGACACTTATTGTACGAATCTCAGCTGGTCCTGCTCTATATGATGATGGCTGCAGATATTGTACAGATTTTTCATTCATAGTTTATGCAGTTGAAAAGGGTTTCTGGGAAGTTGTGTGCTTACGAGCAATTACGAGCATCAGCCGTCACATTGGGGCTCATTTACTTACCCGGTCCTGTCGCGATCCCGCGGCGCGTTCTCCGACTTGGATTAGGGTTCTGCCGAGATTCACAAGGTCGTGCGCGGCCGATATCCACTAGGATGTCGCTGGCTGCGCTGATGGTTGACCAGAGTGCACCTGCTTCTTATTGGTGCATTTTAAGTGCTTGATCTTGCGACACATTTTTTTTCCCCCCGTTTTTTTAAACTCTGCAGTTTTTCCAAACGTCAGGTTGTCCGAAGGCACATGCCCCGATTGTCTGGTCACATGGAAAGCCAGCGCAATTGTGCCAAACATCGAT
The DNA here is from genome assembly GCA_019512145.1 of Engystomops pustulosus. Lineage (NCBI taxonomy): Eukaryota > Metazoa > Chordata > Amphibia > Anura > Leptodactylidae > Engystomops > Engystomops pustulosus. The sequence goes on from CM033641.1 coordinate 29,435,650, forward strand.
CACTGGGAATTCCGCGTGAGTGGAAAACATTCGGGAAACCCGACGAAAGTGCGCGGCCGTGGAGCCCTTAGTAATTGACCACCATTGTGTTATATCCTGTTAATATCAATAGTGGGGGATGATGAGCCTATGAAATAGTATCACAGCAGACGAATCAGAGGTGCGAGCACACAACCCCGGGTGGGTAACATATAGAGGTGCTAATATGAGAGCAGGGACCTGGCAACACTCAGTTCATCCAACTCACAAATAAGTCTTTATGTCACCATTTTTGAGGATCTCTAAAGGGAATTAAAGGAGGATGCTGCACGAAGATCTGATCTGGATCACCTTATCTAGGATATGTAATCACATAAACCAAATCCTTAAAGTACCCACTAAAAACCCCTTGTTTGGAGTAGGCAAAGGCCAAACCCTATAGTTAAAGGTTTTTTTCACAAATTCACTGCAAGTTTGCTACAATGTATCAGTTCAGGCAGTACACACAGGGAGCATTGTATGAGATACAACTAGATACAACTGCATCCACTTCTAAAACTACGGCTGGGACTGGGATGTTACATTTCAGCGCAAGGGCTTATATAATCATAATAATATTCTTATTATAGGCACACACAGATTACGCAGCGCTGCACAGAACTTGCCAATTCAGTCCCTGTCGGCAATAGGGCTCACAATCTAATCAATCTACCAGTATCTTTTGGAGTGTGGGAGGAAACCGGAGGACCCAGGGGAAACCCACACAAACACGGAGAGAACATATAAACTCTTTGCAGATGTTGACCCTGGGGCTTAAACCCAAGGCTGTAATGCAAACCACTGAGCCACCGTGCTGCAAGGCTGTAATGCTAACCACTGAGCCACCCTGCTGTCCCAGGGCTTAATTATTTGGCGCGAAACTCCCAGGGTCAACATTTGCAAAGAGTTTGTATGTTCTCTCCCTGTTTGTGTGTGTGTGTGTGTGGGGGGGGTTCCTCCGGTTTCCTCCCACACTCCAAAACATACTGTTAGGTTGATTAGATTGTGAGCCCATTGGGACAGGGGACCGTATTTGGCAGTTCTGTGCAGCGCTGCGTAATCTGTGTGCGCTATATAAGATTGATTATTATTTTTATTAAAAAGTTGAACTAACTCCACATTCATGAAAATGAGATAGAACTTGGCAGACTTGCTTTTTGTCATCTCAATTTGACCAAAATTTCACCCAAAATGTGTTAGGAACCTAGAAGCGCAGGAAAGTGTCAGGATTAAGCTACAAAAAAAAGGGCGTGTGGAGAGAAAAGCAAGCCTCGATAAATGAATACGGCGCAAAAGGTGCAGCAAGAAAGAAATTAATTTTAAAAAATTGTCTAAAAGCCAGTAATAAAATAAACCAACCCCCCACTTCCGCCCCAACTATAACTAATACTCTTACCATTCACTGACAGCAGCAGAGAACCTGAAAATAGCAGCAACTAAGCAATATTAAGAAGTTGTAAATATTTTTAAAAATTAAGCTTTAAGGGAACCTGCAGGGGGATGTGTGACACTGAATCACCTACCTTTGGTTTAATGTCATGATATTGTGTGTTATATCCCTGTCTGTGGCCGATACAAAAGAAATGATACTTATCTAAAGATGAGTTCAAAAAGGCACATTGGACTCTTCTCTGGAGCTCTCGGCACCTGCGTGGTGATTCAATGAAGCTGGCGAATCTATGGCACATGTGCAGGCAGTGGCATAACAACAGCCGTAGCAGCCGTAGCGGTTGCTACGGGGCCCGGGCGGGCACAGGGGCCCGGTGAACAAACAGAGACAAAATTACGAAATGCATACCTGGGGCGATGGGACCGAAATACGGGCCCCTGTGCCGTCCCTCTGTCTGTGAGCCACCTGGCCTCACTCCGTCCCCCCACTCGCCGGTCTAGTCCTTCCGCGCCTCCAGCTACTCAGCAATCGGCGGCCCAGAGTCCGTCCGCGGCCCACCTACTCCGTTCTGCCCGGCCATCCACTCAGTCCGCGGCCCGCTACTCAGTCTGCCCGGCCGTCACACTCCGTCCACAACGGCCTATTCCACCATGGCCGCCCGGCCTAGTTCATCCACGGCCGCCTGGCCAACTGAGTTCCACGGGTCAGCGCTGCCGAAAGCGAAACCACCCCCCCGCCCCCATCCGCGGCGCACAGCCCCCAGCGATCCATCCAGTAGGCCATACCCTACCGAAGAAGCAGACAGTAGCAAGACGTGTAAGTACCATATATGTATGTGTGTAAATGCTGTACAGTATATACTGTATGTATGTGTGTATATGCTGTACAGTATATACTGTATGTATGTGTGTAAATGCTGTACAGTATATACTGTATGTATGTGTGTATCTGCTGTACAGTATATACTGTATGTATGTGTGTATATGCTGTACAGTATATACTGTATGTTTGTATATGCTGTATATAACATATGTATGTGTATATATGCTGTACAGTATATACTGTATGTATGTGTGTATATGCTGTATGTGTGTGTATATGCTGTATATACCATATGTAAGTGTGCAAATACTGCATGTATATGCAAATGTGTGTAAAGACTGTATATACTCTGTGTATGTGTATATGCTGTATATACTGTATGTGTGGTTATATGCTGTATGTAGACACATGCATATAAATATATATTTATATGTATATAGTGTATGCATGTGTGTATGCTGTTTGGATATGCATTAGTGTGTATACACTCTATGTATGTGTGTAAATGCTGTATATAGATTCAGTATGTGTGTAGCGTGTTTTTATACTGTATGAATATGATGTATGTATGCTATATGTATGTATATAAACAGTTTGTATGCAACTTTGATGATGTATATACAGTATGAATTTTTAAAAAATGCATGTATTAGTGTATAAATGTATATATGAGTACATAAACTTGTGCATATGAGTGTATACCTATGTATGTGTGTACGAGTATATAAAAGTGAGTGTAGAATGTTATGTGTGTGTATTTAAGAGTATAAATGTGTGTGATTGTATAAACGTTTATGTATGTATGAATATTTTTTAAGGGGGAGGGGGGCCCCATGTAGACTCTCCTAGTTACGCCACTGTGTGCAGGGATCCCAGCTATTAGTACTACACCAGCATCACTGCTTCACCACACAGGCACCGAGCTCCAGACTGAGGTCAGGATACAAGCACAGAGGGAAGAAATGTAGGATAATAAGTGGGACATCATCCTGACAGGTTCCCTATGAAGGAAATATACTTTGAAAATCCACCCTGATAAACCAGGGACATTACTTATAGATCCGGGCACCATGACTGTGGAAATCTTCTTATATTGATTATCATGGCCTCCTTCCTTCTAAAACCAACTTTCAAAATTATTCTAATGAGCCAGAAGGGCTCTGGGGGTGTTAAAAGAAGCACTTTGTGCTGCAGCTTCACAGGCTGTTACATTGTGCAGAAGCACTTGTAAGAGGGTAAGTGTTAAAGGAAGGGGAGACAGTGTAACAGCCTGTGAAGCTACAGCCCGGAAGGGCACTGGTAACACCTCCAGAGCCCTTCTGGATCATTAGCATAGTTATAAAAGTTGATATTAGAAGGCAGGAGGCCATGGATAACATATAAAGAAACTTACCACAGTCCCGGTGCCCGGATCTATGAGTAATGTCCCGGGTTTATCAGGATGGATTCTGATAGGAGATTTCCTTTAAGAATAAAATGATAAATCTGATAAATTGACCATTATTTCAGTACTGAGATCCTGAGCAGAACTCTTCTACCCCATCATATGCCTTAATTGGTTGTCAGAAGCAACTACTAGAATTTTTCATAAAAAAACTAAAATCTCTCTTATACTTTGAGTCCTCCCCCCACCAAGACGTAATGACAAGTGACATCCACTTCTAGTTCTCCGGCCAGGAATTAGGGAGATCATTTTGTCCAAAAAAATTGAAAAGTCGGATCTTGAAAGCTTTATCCAAAGGAAACAAATGTCCCTTCATGGGAGTCCTGCGGGAGTCAGACAAGTGACTGACGTATTCTAGGATTTTATAAATTGTTTCCAGATTTTGGGCCCCGCGCCTGGAACTTCCCAAATCCATCCGCATCCAGATAGAGGCTAATGACATGTTCAGACCCCGTCTATAACTCCCAGGACTCCAGCACTGACCAAACTGCTGATTTTCTTGGGAAAAATGCTGAATATTCAGATTCTTAATATCCTGACGGCTTCAGGGTTGAACAATTTAGAATTTATATTTCCTTTTTTTCTAAGCTAAGAATTAACAAAAATATTGTGGAGAAATTCTTCATTACATGAAATGATAAACCAGGGACATTACTCCTAGATCCAGGCACCGTGACTGTGGTAATCTTCTTATATTTATATAAAATTAGATGTTATAATTATGCAAATGAGCCAGAAGGGCACTGGGGTGCTTTATCAGAGCTTCTCCGTGCTGTAGCTTCAAAGGCTGTTACACTGTTTCCCCCTCCTCCACGCTCCCTTTGCCTGATGTAATCTCACAAAGTGGGAGGGGGGGAAGTGTAAGAGCCTGTGAAGCTGCAGCATGGAGGGGCTCTGGTAACCCCATATGCATAATTTGCATAATCCTGCACATAATTTGCATAATCCTGCACAGAGTAACAGCATGGAGGGGCTCTGGTAACCGCATATGCATAATTTGCATGATAATTTGCATAATTTAAAATGTTTATTGTGTGTATATGCTGTACAGTATATACTGTATGTATGTGTGTATATGCTGTACAGTATATACTGTATGTGTGTGTGTATATGCTGTACAGTATATTCTGTATGTGTGTGTGTATATGCTGTACAGTATATGCTGTATGTGTGTGTGTATATGCTGTACAGTATATTCTGTATGTGTGTGTGTATATGCTGTACAGTATATACTGTATGTGTGTGTGTATATGCTGTATGTGTGTATGAGTATATAAAAGTGAGTGTAGAATGTTATGTGTGTGATTGTATAAACGTTTATGTATGTATGAATATTTTTTAAGGGGGAGGGGGGCCCCATGTAGAAATCTGCTATGGGGCCCCGACTCTCCTAGTTACGCCACTGATCCTACGTCAGATTTAACCACTCGGTCCCCAATGTTCTTAGCCCGTCTGTAAGAGAAATGGGGGGGTTATGAATTCTGGGACTCCCGTGGGATCTCTAGTTAGCACTTTCCAATGTTTTTTATGATGTTGGAGACACGCAGGGGATTCTGTCCGTTTTGCGTATCTCGCTCTTAGGTTGGAGTAAGTCGCCTCTGTCAATTATTTTTTTAGGGTAACCCCTGTCCAAAAATGTTTTAGTCATTATTGTTTAGTTAGTGTGGTAGGCCTGTTCATTGCTGGAGATCCTCCTTAGGCTTAGCGGATGTGACGCGAGCATGTGTCGTGGGGCGCACCGTCACACCTCAATAAGGGCACAGGAGTGCACTTTATATCCTCATCAATAGTAATGAGAGCTGCACGGAACTGCTGAGCACGTCGTCTATGTATCTCCACCACTCCCTGGCGTGTTGGAAGTGCTGGGACACATAGACACATCCTCCGCAAGCATTGCCATCATGATATTAGTGTAATTAGGGGCCATGTTCCCCCCATTGCCAAAACTCAATGCCAAACAAGAAGTCATTGTGGTGTAACAGCGGCTCAGCGGATCCATGATAAGCAGAACAGATTGTGGAGAGTGATCCGCTGAGGTGCACACAGACGCCACGGCAAAGCACACCAGTAACGATTCCTCCGCTCTTGTAATGTGGATATTTTGTAGTTTGCTCAAAGTCCGATGCATCGCAGACATGAGACTGGATTTTCTGTACTGATTCCCCCAAAATGACATCCAAGAAGACGGCTACATGTGGAAAGATGGAATTCCTCCAGAGACTACAGGCCTGCCGCGTGGATTTTGTAAACTTTTCAGAATTTTTGGGAGAATATATCAGGGGTGTGATGGGGTGCAGTACAGCCAGGTATTTGTGCATATTATCAGTAATGAGACCTGCTGAGGTGTCCATGATGACGACGGCTCCGCCACTAATGCACAAGGGTGAAAGGTTCTCACACAATGGCACCACATACAGGACACGCCACTACCCCACATGTTATAGTGACCACGTGATCTACAGGTTATCACGCCCATGTGGAATCACGCATCATAAATACACAATCAGGAAGAGAAGACAGGACTTACCTGTGAGCCGACACTTGGTCACACAGAATCCCATCTATGGTCTGTCCTCATTGATCATGTCCCCCCCCCCTGAGACGAGGGGCGACAGGACAACTACTGAGGAAACGGGAGCTCCAATGGGTACATGGCCTAAACACGCTACAACCACACGGCCTCAATATCGAGTCCAATCTCACCAGCATTATCTAGAGTATGGGACTGCCGCTCACTGTGATCGTCCCAATGTTTCTCCTGCACCTTCATGTCATGTATATTGTACGGGGAGAACCCCCCCAACTAATCCGGATACTTTTATCTTTTTAGATGTCAAGACAATTGTTCATTAATAACCCCCATCGGACGGAGCAGCTTTGTTCACGTCTCCTCCAGGAGTCTTATTTTTTGGTAATTTTGTCCCCATACATGCACAGATGTTACTTATCATCACGTTGTAGGAGTACAGTACAGCGTCCCATAAGCACACAGGTCTGTCCATTGATGGACCAGTGACAATTGGGCGGTACTAGAGATACTGGGGGTCTTCTATAGTCTAGGACCCCCAGAATTTGTCCACCTCGTTGGTGGAAATGGGCTGCCAGATTCCAAGATGGCCACCGCTACCTGCACATGCCTTACACGCCTGCGCGACTGGTGACGTATACACCAATGTCATCACCTCCGGTACCACGTGGATCCATGACGTGTGGCCGCTGGCGGTTCCGAACACAAAAAACTATTTATGAATAAACCTGAGGAGACGTGGGGCAGGTGTGAATACCGAGGGGCGGGATCACTATTACATTGTTTACACTCTTCTTATGATGTAACAATACGATCGCACTTTAACAATGTCACGTGTATTATGATATTGCACTGGATCAATTATGAATTTTGTATCAATTATTGTTTCACATAATGATTGACCAATCAGAAGGGCTGTTGGTCCTTAAATAGTCGGATCTATTTCACTGTTGTTCTGCTTGAGAAAGGTTCAGCACCGAAACGTCGCTGTGTGATGGAATAAAGGATCACCACTTTTCTACAATTCATTGAGTGCCAAGGGATCATCGGCTGCTGCACCAACCATCAACCACTGTCTCGGGCTGCTTTGGACTTTGCATTTTCTTCATATATAATAACAGCTACCCCCCCCAGTAATGCATCTACATACAGCAGCCAACCCCCGGATAGATTTTTCTTGCGCCGGAAGCGGCTGCACGTCACTCTGCTCCTGTTCCTTACCTTCGGGTGCCGTCGCGGTCCGGGCGCTGCTGCTGCTCGGGCGCCGGCTCCCCGATATCCCCCGCCCTCTCTCCTTGCCCTCCGGTGTGACCTGCCTCTGACCTGTCAGGGTCGTCCTGCCGGGATTGCCACGTGCGTTGTGGCCGGCGCGGTGCCTGCTTCCGGCGCGGTGCCTGCTCCCGGTGTCCTGGTCCGGTCGGTGTGGCCTGCACGGGGCTGGTTGCGGCTGCGGTCCTCGTGCTGTAGGCGCGGCGGCCCGTGTCCCCGGCTGTGGAGTAAGGAGACTTGGTTGTCCGCCCCACCCCCCCTGTCTGCCTGTCCCTGGTCATTTTTTTCCTTTTCTGTCCTGTCCTGTCCTGTAACTTATGAGGATTTGTTGCTGGGGATCCCTACCTGTACCGCTGCTGTCTGGACTGCTGAGGATCCTGGGTCCTGTGTTGCTGCTGTCTGGGACGGCTGGGGATCTTCTATCGCTTCTGTCTGGATTAGCCTGGGGGCCTCCGTCCCTGTTGCCACTGCTGGGATTGCCGGGGACTGCCGGGGACTGCCTGTGCTTGTTGCCACTACTTGGGTGGCTGGAGGGCCCGCTGTGCCCACCGTCTGTATTTTGGACTGCTATAACATCAGGACGATTATTTTGGACTATCGTCAAGATTTGGACTACCAACGAAGACCTGCTGTACCTCGTGCTGGACTGATCCTCGAGGGAAGACATCGGACGTGGGCCTGGAGAGGCCGGAGTATGAACTCGGACCGCCAAAGTCTGGATCCAAGGTATGGGGTCCCTGGTGGGGGGAGGATGGGCCAATGCCTAGGGATGGGAGGAGAGGATCCCTGCGTCTCAGATTGTCTCCCATTGTGGCCGAACGAATTGTGGAGGAAAATCTCCCAGGGCGATTTGATTGTACCAATTGCTGGTGCAGTCAGCCCTGTAATGGGGTCCTGGAGCGTCCGGGAATATGGGGTCCTGCAGGCACTCAGAGTGTGGAGTTTTGTTCTGCCCCTGTACTTTGTACTGGAGGTGGGCGGAAGTATCCCGCTCGGTTTGTGGTCTCTGCTACTGGACCCAGCCCGTTGTTGCCGAGGTCTACCTGGCGAGATATCTCTGAGGGCTATGGAGAGTCTGGGCTACCTCGATCAGAGGATGGGGGTTCTCTTGGGCTCCATCCATGGCGGGTGCTTGTTCTACCCCCCTATGGCCCCGTACCGCGGTCTGAATAAGGAGGTCCGTCTAAAGCCATTCAGCCCCCAGTCTATAGCCATTCAACCTCCTGCCCCAGGTCTAAAGCCATTCAGCCCCCAGTCTATAGCCATTCAACCTCTTGCCCCAGTCTAAAGCCATTCAGCCCCCAGTCTATAGCCATTCAACCTCCTGCCCCAGTCTAAAGCCATTCAGCCCCCAGTCTATAGCCATTCAACCTCCTGCCCCAGGTCTAAAGCCATTCAGCCCCCTGCCCCCAGTCTATAGCCATTCAGCCCCCTGCCCCCAGTCTATAGCCATTCAGCCCCCTGGTGAATATTGACTTTCTATTTTTACTCAAGTATAAGCCAAGTTTGGATTTTTCAGCACATTTTTGTGCTTGAAATTTTAGCAAATACAGTATTTCACTTGTTTAATGCTGTGTGGATGTAGAATTGAGGCAGAAGATTGCCCCGCTTTCCTATTAGTCCCTCCATCCCAGTCTGTGATTCTGCAAAACTTTCTCTGTCTCTAGCTGCACATTAAGGTGTCATACAGAACTCTACAGCTCCCTCCCCCATCTACTGCTCTCTGACACTTTCTACACAGCAGAGAAGCTTTTGAACCTTAGTGTGCAAACACTATTCACAGATTATACACTTCAGGTAATGATTTCACTACTGGTTTGTACTACTTATTACAATCTCCTCCATGTGATGAGGATCCTCACTAGATCCTATATGTACACTATGCAGTGTTCAGTGGATTTACTTATAGGAATCTCATTGGTTTTACGGCTAAATTACTTAATGAGACATCACAGGAATTTTGGGCATCCTAAATTTGACTCAGCTTCAGGGCCTACAACAGGAAGAGGTTAGACTCCACCAATTTACTATTGCTATAGACGATTTCTGATAAGTAGTTTTGGAATAGAAAATGCCATAACTCTGAAAAAACAATATTGTTCTGTATGTTAATAAAGTCAAAATTACATAGGACAATTTGGTAAAGTCGGAGTTAAGATTTAATTCTTAGCTTAAATCTCTCTAGTCTATAGCAATGTGTGTTCTGTGTTGTACAATGTTAGTTAATCTTTAGCATATTAGTATAAATCAATAGTACAGTATCTGGCCTTTTTATGACTTGTATTTGGCATTTCTAGCAGTTTTTCCCTTTGAAGGCTTTCTTTCATTGTCAGACTGGTTGCTATTTTGTTTCCCATATGCTGCACATAAAATGGAAGGAAAATCTGCTAAAATCTGCCATAAAACTTTTCTCTTCTGCAGAAATATTAATATTTAATATATTATGGAGAATTCTGACTTTTATTGTGGTGCTAAAAGCTCTTGGGGTGAGACTTACAATTTAGTTCCAGAACTCTTAGCTCCTGCTTTTCTTTTTTTAATCTCATCTAACTCTGAATTATATTTTGTATAAATTAATAGTATAGTTTATGCCCTTTTAATGACTTTTATTCAGCATTTTTAGTAGTTTTCCCTTTTGCAAGTTGTACAGTATCCCCTATTCTCAGAACTGGTGGGTGGAGACTAGCTGTTATATTGTCTCCACTACCCTAAACATGGAAAGTGATGGAGAATCTGCTCCATAACTCTCCTCTCTGCTGGCTTAGCAAGAAATTAGGACATAGATTAAAGGGAATTTCAGTTTTACTAAAATCAAGATAAATAAAGCACGTGGGGCGAGATAGAAACTTGCAATTACAGTTTCAACACTTTCAGCTTGCAAGATGGCGAAATTTTAGAGAGAACTTCAGTTTAACTAAAATGAGCCAGATAAGGAAAGAAAGAAGCATTTTTCTCCATGATAAGACAAATCTCAAGGTTTCGTGTGTTTATTCATACTATTGATTTATGCAAAATTGCTTGGGTCCAGGCTTGTGATGCCTGAACTCTGCCAGCCTTAACCTTGGATTTGTATCACAGAGCTTCAGTTTATTGATCCCCACTCTCGAAATAGTCTACTAGACACCAGATAAGTGGCTATAAGAAAATGTATTATTGTTACTAAGACCACCCATCAATAGCAAATTAAATGGGGGGCAATGCACCAATCTGTGTATTTACCCTAATCACAGTTCCGTTATAAACAAGATGATTTATACATGAGACATTGAGCTTTAGCCAACATATAGTGTAAGCAAGTATTAATAGCGCTGACACATACTGGAATACACATATTCTACCATTCTAAGCATTAATGAAGTTGACATTAACAGCGACGATGAGGAATGACTAAGTGGAAAATGTTGGATATAAGATGGGAAAGTATGAGCCACATTCAGCACAAATCCTAACAAATATTATGTCTGTGTGATCATACATCTGCAGAAAGCGAGTAACCAGACTCCTGGGATATCACAGCATAATAGAAAAAGTTCATTGTTCCTTGTAATGGCAGCAAATGTCAGTGGTAATGGATTATCATCACACATTATGTCACATGAGCAGGTATGCAGAGGCCATAGTCACTGCATGAAGTACTATCACTTATACCCTCATTACATGGTGGATATGGATGAACGAGATATATATCCATGGAGTCTACGTTAGAGAGATGCCTATTGTCCATTATTAGGGGGAAAACCTTGTCTTATGCACTATATGTTTAAAATAGAAACATACAAACATATAGAGGGGTTCAATGGCAAACCATATAGGTGCCAGGCAGCGTACAAAAAGAGGCTGACAATGCATAAAAAACGCCAAAGTGCTTTGTGCACAGCCAAAAATGCGATGCTGCATAAGTGTTTACAGTACAAACAGTGCATAGATAAATATAGCAAATGCACATGAAATGTAGGGTAGGAAGGATCAATAAAATACATATACCAGATGGTAAGGCCCATACAAAGAGACGCTGCCCGGCACCTCCCCGCCACGTGTTTCGTCCAACGGGACTTTGACAAATGGGCCATTGCACACAGCAAAGCACTTCTTCAGACCCTTACATGCCATGGGTAAAGCAGCCTGTGACATTATGGGGAGCAACAAGATCCCCAGTAAAATGACACCCCACATGCAGTGCTGGCAACTTTGCCCTTGTCATGTAAGGGACAACACTCAAGATGGGTGCGAGCAATGATCACGGGTGTTACCAATGAGCGTTCAGCAAAACACTGATCACGATAACAGACTTCCTGCTGAAGTATCTACCATCTACCAGGGTCTACCAACATTTATGGTATAGGGCAGTGGTGGCAAACCTATGGCACGGATGCCAGAGATGGAATCGGAGCCCTCTCTGTGGGCCCCCAGGTCATCACCCAGCTCAAAGGTCACCATTCAGGACACCAAGTGACTTGAAGAGTGCAGGAGGAGCAGTGAGGAGTGGGCAGAGCTGGACTATCATTGAAGCCCCTTCTCAGGGCCTGCGATTCATCCTGTTAAAGGTACCTTAGAGGGAAGCTACAGTAACAATCCAAATTTCTCCATCTTTCTACTGTATTGGTGTCTTCAGGACGCCAATACATACGAATCTGTGACACAGCAGGGAGCAATAAATTACTTTAAATTGGCATTTGGCACTTTGTGAAAAATATGTGGCTTTCCATTGTAGTTTGGGCACTCACTCTCTAAAAGGTTTGCTATTACAGGTATAGGAAGTCCTATGTTTGAGTACTAAATAATGATCCCGTTGGTACTGATTACTGAGAGCATTTTGAGGATGTACTATTTCTTACCACTCTCACGATTTAATATGCATTTGATGACCCAATTATACACATTTTTCTGTGATCCAAGATTTCTCATATTATGCACCAATTTTTTGAGGATTTACTATTTGAAACATCCCTATTTTCTATCCTATTTTTAACCCAATGCAACATATTTTTGCCTCATCTCAGCATTCCCATATTATGTACCGACCTTGTATGTGGCACCTGGAAATATTGAGAAACACAATATCCACAGCCTTACCTAGATCCTGCCATTAAATTGATGTTTCAGTTTTATGTTGATGAAGCATCATCCCTGTACGGATGACATTTTTGGAATTATCTTCTATGCTCCCCGTTGTCCATTTCTTTCTGTCAATGGACAGGTACTGTTGCTTATGTTCAGAGGCAGTAACCCTAATCCTGATTAGAAGTGGATACAATGGTATGCAGTCTAGTCAATGTGAGCTAACATCAAAAACAGAGGAGGAGCCACGGTGCTAGATCAGTACTTCATTCCTATGATGAGTATGGGTCACAGAAGTTGGGCATAGCTTGATTTGGGTAGTGTTAATGGTTTGGCCTTGGGCTTAGAAGCCATAGAGGCCACATATCGAGACCTTAAACAATACTGTAATGTAGATTTTCTTATAGTAGTTCTAAATGAAGTGATAGCATCACAACTTTTTGAGGTTTGACTGTTTCAATATGTAGGGACCAGGGGAGTATGAGAAGAGGAGGTGATTTCAGGCCCTCTAAGGACTTCTAGGTGGCATGATGGTCACTGGCTGTGTGCAAACATTTCTCTTAGACTTCAAACACAGGAACATGCTCCTTCCCATTACCGAGACCATATGGTGGACAGATTTCACCAGGGGCAGGATTTCAAGTGTCAAATTTATATATAATTCAAGAAGTCACTACTATCTTCCAGGAAAAACAGCATCAGACTGTAATCATGATTATAGTCGTTGTTGTCTGAAGATTTTGCAGCAGCTCCTTGTATCATACATAACTATGACACTTGGAGAACCATCCCCGGTCCATGAGATCCAGCCACGACGTGGTCCATGATTCACAGACCAATCACATTTGTGAGTTTTAAGCCTTAGCCTGCATTTTCTCATAATGAGGCATATAGTCGGTGGCAGGATTATTTCACATTAACTTTCCAGCATGAAACCCACATAATAAGAGGAAAGACAGAGAAGTCCAGTTGGTCTTTATCTCCTTCATCTGTCATCATCCTTCTGCTTCTATTTTTTACACTAAATTTAGATAGGGGAAAAAGCCGGGCTGCCAAAATGCTCTGCTTGATGTCAAAAACTCTTGTCATTTTGTTCATGGTTGTATCTATAGAAACCATCTTTTTTTAACAGGACCCAATGCAGAAAATTTCATTTTAAAGCTGCATTTCCTCATCCTGTAGTCAAATATCGATGACCTTTCATCATACCCCAGGTTCTTGTGATGCCTGCAGTCTACATAGTCTGGATCATTATAGATTAATTTCTGGTCTTAAGTCTTTCCTGCACGTACAATAGTATCAACAGAATAAAAGTGGTTTTGGATAATATTGCAACCAATAGTTTTCCAGCCATTTTTTTGGTGGACTAAACTCAGGATAAGCCATTGATTTGTGACAACCAGCAACTAGTATCAATGAACTTCTCAAAATTGACACCAGCGGGAGTCAGAACAGAGAGCTCCGCAGTGCAAGGTTACTGCTACTCAACCTCTAGTCACTTTAATGGGAGCTAGGACAGGATAGGTGCTCTTACTACGTAAGCCCTCCAGTACACCATTGTTTTTTTTTTTTTTGCGGCTGTGTCACAGCTCCATGTATTGCTTTGGCCTAATGCTCACTACTGAGGAATCCTCAGCACCATGCCCATGATGAATACTCAGAGCGTGGCCAGTGTTGTGGTGAGACCCATCTCAGTGAGGTAATGTGAGAACTAAAAGATCATGGGACTTGTAGTTTCCAGTGGCGGCCATCTTTGAGATAACCCCGCCTACTTAAGAAAGCCCATAAAATCTTGTGAATCATAAAAGCAAAGTATTTAGGCTCCATTTTGTGATTAATAACATTGTATGTCATGTATTGCTGTATTTATTTATTATAGCATTATGGGTTTTTGTATCAGATGTTCATATTCCTGGAATACCAGGAATATTTTTCTTTCAAACACCGGCTACACGTGCCTGCCTTTGTAAATGTTATATCCTCATTGATGCACTATATTGTTTATGAAAAGCATTCTTTGACACGGGTCCTTATAACTTTATACCTTTGTATGGAAAGTGTGCATAAGGGTGCATTTACACGGGTGTCTGGGGGTATGTATATGCGGAAGCAAATTTGCGATACGGTGCCACACATGTGACAAGTGTGCGGCCGCGCGTTGCTATTTCCTATGAAGGGGTCACCTCCTCTCCAGCGCATGGCGGTATGCCCGCCAGGCGGGAACTGCCTTGTGAATGTACCCTAAATCTGCAGTGCCCTGACATTTGCATCAACATGATGCTATAGACATTTCCGTATTCACATTTGTATAATACTTTTGGTGTGTGGGCCTTCTTTAGTCATATCATCTGGAGTATATATTTATATGTCTTGTCCTATTCTAATCCGTGTTTGTGGCTCAGAAGGTCCCATAAAAGTCAATGGGGCTGCTAAAAAAAACAGATTGCACAAGGTTGTACTAGGTTTTCTGGACATTTTTGTGGTTGGTTGGTGGGAAACAATGGGCTGGCCTAGCTCAATCTCGGAAAAATGAATTGCACACAATTACACATGGACCAACTTTGCAGACATAGAGCCCTGATATGGATTATACACTGCTCACAAATACGGCCATTACCACCGCAGATTGCAGACATAGTAAAACAACAATCATATGCAGGTAGCCTAAGGCTTGGGTAGCAGAACAGGCATCTAACCCTCAAACAGCTCAAAAAAGGACAATCACTCATTTTAAGCATACCTAACCTTTCAAGAAACGCTATGCGTAATGCGATTTCTGGACCTCATATGACTTATTTCCTCCATCCTCTACAGATTCCGTATCATTTTCAGTTCTCCCTGAGCTGGTGGGTGGAGACATAGCTGCTAGGATTCACTTCTTACTCCCCCACTCCCCTCTTTGAAGACTTCTATGTAATTTAACACTTGTATGACCTTCTGAACATCTTCCCAGCGAGAAGAAATTCAGCAGAGATTTTAGTTTGAGAACATAACATCAGGGAGCGGAGGAACAGAGGAGGAGAAAAGTAAGTGAAGGAGAAAGCACCTTGTTCTTATGAAATATATTACCTATATCTTAAATGCTATGCATAGTTTATTGACCATAAAACTTGAGATAAAGTATTTTTTATGCAAGAATTGAGCTGCTTGCTATACTTTTCACCACAGTCCCATGGTGCACCTGGTCAGTACACTGCAGCAGAACTCCGGTGAGAAGGTTTCCTCTAGACCTTACGTCACTGGGGCTCATTTACTAAGGGAGCGCATATTCATCGGGTTTCCCAACGATCTCCGTTTTGCGCCGCATTTAACAGGGGATTTTGGCGCACGCGATCGGATTTTGGTGCATCGCGCCGGCTTGCACTTGACAGAAATCTGGGGCAGGTCGTCGGACAACCCGACGGATTCGGACAACGCGCAAGATTTAACATTTAGAATCGTGAAGAAGAAGGTGAACTCCAGCGAACCTCAGCGCGGAAGCGACGGATGCAGGAACTCGGGCGCACAATCTTCATGAATCGCGCCGGACTTCATCGTTGGACTGTCCGAATCGGGGATCGCTACTGGACCAGGTAAGTAAATTTGCCCCACTGTTTGGCCAAGAACTACACCATTTTACAAAACTAAACGTTATAGAAGAATGCGGTTTTTAGCAGAAGAGTATTATGATGGATGGTTATGACATCTTTTTGAAGCATGATGATTATGAAAGATAGTTATTTTATCGCTAGGCCTTAAAAGGAACATGATCCAGAAGGTGTTATTCTGCTTGAAACAGCAGCATAATTACATCCATCTATCCATAATAATCAAAAATGGAGATTATTGGCAGCTTCTGTTTGGGTTATCCCTGCATGACCTCAGAGGCCAAAGTGTAGATGGGTCCTTTAAGTGTCTTTCTAGAATTTGGACCCAATAGGATGACAATGGATCAGTGGATTTCCCTAATTCGTTGCATCAACTTCTTATTTTATGACAATAAATATAATTTTTAATAAGCTCCAGAGAAACAAGAAATCACCCAGTCGCTTCAGATTCCTTGTCATAAAAGCTTGTGAATTGATGATGCAGCACTTGTCTCTGGTGTGATAATCTGAAGTGAGACAATTGTGGTTAGTGGGGACATAATGATGCAATTTGTATCCTGGAGATTCATTAATCTGTGATACCGGGTGAAAAATGACATTTCAGAGGAAATGACTTGGCTCGGGATGGCTACGGAGCTGAACATTGTATACTTGGCTGATCGCTGATATTTAACAGTTTTGAAGTTTCTAATTCATTCCATACAGTTTAGGAGATATTTTTTCTACAGTCTAGTAATTATTTTCTTTATTGATGAAGACAATGACTGATGTTCCGCATATTCCGTAAAAGTTCAAGAATCTGCAGGAAGAAAGAGCAAAAAAGACTTGAATGCAAATATTGTAAGATGTCTGACTTCTAGTTGTGACTAGTTTTCTGGGTTTCGTTTTAATCCCGTATCATGTCATAAGGCTTCTTGTAGGTCATGCTTGATGTCAAAGGAGCTGCCTTACAAGGTAGGTAAAAGAGGCTTGGTTTTCTTTATCCCATCCCGGAAACGTTGCATATTTTCCCAGAATCCCCCTAGTGGAGCATCCATGGATATAAGACTCCACATGCCTACAAGGTGGCCTTAATTGTCAGTCTCTGTAAGGAGAACTCTTACTTCCCGACCCTAGTCACAAGCCTCTTCCCTACGCTGTACTGATGAGACCCAATCAGGTCAAAACAGTGCTGTCTACAGTTGGGAATATGTTCCTTCTGGAATAGATATAATGTTTTGGTTCTAATCCTGCATCATGTCATAGGGCTTCTTGAAGGTCATGCTTGATGTCAAGGGAGTTGCCTTTCAAAGTTGCTAAATGAGCCAAGGTTTTCCTTATCCCATCCTGGAAATATACTTTGCATATTTTCCTATTTTTCCAGTAGCTTTCACAGCATTGGACAAAATAGATGCCCTCAGAGAAGATTTGTGGATTGACTACAGGGGTGAGAGTTAGCAACGTGCATAGTTAGGGAACTTTTTTGCATTTTTATACATCTTTTTAAACTTCCATTTAGTATTTTTTGTGTGGTGTAACTATTTTCCAGTCCACAACAAGAAGCATCCCCTGGGTATATGTCCTGTTTTCAAAGGCATTAAAAATGTAAAAGTCCCTGCATTTTGGAAGATCACGGACTAAGACTATTATGCTCTGATACAGCAGAAAATCTATTTTTGGTAGATTTACTTTTTAAACAAATTTAATGAGACAATTTTTACTTCATTTTACTGCCTACTGGATAAGATAATATTTCTGTATTTAAATATTTAATGTTGAAACTGCATGGTCAGATCATTATGTAACACTAAAGACTTAATTGCGTGTTGTGATGGTCGTCTTATTGTACGATGTCATACATAAAATGGTCGCTGGTGAAAATATTTAAAACTATATCTATTAATTGTGTAGAATGATCTGCAGCTGCATGTAATAATTTGAGAAAATTAGTATAACCACATGGAAATCATGATGCTTTTAAAAAGGATCAGCTTTGTGTTATGCATGGTAAAAGAACAGAATGCAAGGACTAGACTAATCCCCCTACACAGCTGTACCTGCCTAATTGTTCTACCTACCCTAAGCGGTAGGAAACAATTAGTTGAAGTGTAAACACAGAGACAAAGTTTAGACAGTACAAACAGAGAGGGATAGTTGCCAAATATGTGTCAGAACCAAGAGGACAAGGCAGTACAAAATTGCTAGGTAAACTGATAGTCAAAGATACCAAAAGGAGCAAGACAAATACAATGCTATAGCAAACAAAGAACACTGCTCCACAAAGTTATGTAAGAAACTATAGCCTTGGCCCAGAAGGTGATTGGATCAGTTTGGATAAGTTCTCTAACACCGGGCAGGGCAGCAATGAGTGTGGGGAGCAATTCTGTCAATCACAGTGGGTTGACTATGAGCCAGAGTAGAGATGGGTGTGAGGGAAATCCATCAAGGCTGTCAGGAAAATTAATACACCAGTGTTCAGACTAGTAAAAGACAGAATGAAACAAACTGACATATCAGCGCATCCTCACCTGTACTTTATGCACACATGATAACGCAGGCATAGATGTAACATTTACAGTGCAAAGTTAAAATAGGTGTTTTAGATAGATTTTTTTTCCCCCCTGAACTCATTGATAAATCTGCCCTCATGTGACCAGGATGCTCCTGCCCTCACTACATCTTATATACAAGTACATCTTCATTCCTTCTTCAGGTCAAACCGTATACACTCTTTCTTTTGCCAACAAACAAGTGAAAAATTTCCCCATGTACTAGTCTCCAGAGGGTTTTCTCCTCCTTTTATACACAAATAAACAGTCCTTATATCTCAGTCTGCAGCCCTTGTGATTTCCTCCATATTTAGAGCTGGTGTGACCTGCCCACCCTGATAGATGAAGAGAAAGAGTTCACCTTGTGGGCTAAAGTAGTGGTCCAAAACTCGAACAGTTTAAATACCTCCATACACATAAGATAGCTGTTGGCTGAGCAATCCATTGCCCAAAATCTATCTTTGCTGACTTCCACCTACAAATGATATTACGTTAACACCTTTAATCCACCATTAAACATCAATAACCTGTATACATTTCTAGATGTGAAGTTACCTTGTCTTGACCAAACAGAAAATAAGATGATTTTATAAAGATATATATGATAAAATCTATCTTGCCTGGAGCCGCCACTAGGGAAGGCTGAGGAGCTTACAAATGAATGAGAGTGATGTCACCTGCTCTACACAAAACTGTATCCATCCATTTTTTATATCTTGTGTAGAACCCCAACAGTGGATCCACCAAACTTGATGACAGCTCATAAATATAACGTACTGAACAAGCCCTTTTATTTCTAAACCTTACAAAAATAGAATTATTTTGTAATTCCGTAGGGTTTTCTGATGGCCACGCCCCACGTTTTTTGTTGCATGCAAGCAGGGGCCGATGCAACACAATCCAATCGTGTGCGCCAAAATCCCGGGGCAAGTGGAAATTTTATGAATACTTATTTTTAATGTGATTGTCAGGAGAGTCATGTCAGATGGGAAGATTTCTATATGGAATAACACATGTAGGTAATTGCCTCCCGGTGCTGTTACATTCCATGTTGTTCTTTCCTATTATCGTCTTTTGTTCCCGTTTCTTATTATGTACATCGTCATAATATTTGTACTGCCGAGGGAGCTGTAACTGGGTTGTTGAAAAATTAAAAGAAGTCTTGAACTGACCTCGTTATGTTCCATAGGACAAGTGTGACACGTTCAGGGATGAGACTGGGGTTGTTCTGTCTAGTTGCATTTCTCTCAATACTTCTAATCAAATAACCGGCAAACATCTTGTAGGAATAAAGTAGAATTTTTACATATATAAATAAGCTGTTGCTTTGTAGTTTTACTACAGACAAAAACCTATTCACATTGTTTGAAGAACTATGAATCTAAGCTAATGAACACTTCCACAGTACTCAACAACCTCCGACACTACCTTAGAGAAGCAAAGAAGCAGCAGGGCATATACTTAATCTATCGATTCATTGCTTAGGGGGAATGGGGCCCCTTGGTCAAATGATTGGTAGGGGTCCCAGATACTGGACCACCAACAATCAGCATGTGGATAGGGGATAACACTGTGGGGGTCATTTACTAAGGGGCTGATTTGCGTTTTCCCGACGTTTTACCTGAATATTTCCGATTTGCGCCGATTTTCCCTGTATTGCTCCGGGCGATCGGATTGTGGCGCATCGGTGCCGGCATGCACGCAACGGAAATTGGGGGCGTGGATGAGCGAAAACCCGACGGATTCGGAAAAACCGCCGCATTTAAAACAAAAAGTGTCGCTTGGGACACGCTTACCTTCACTTGGTCCGGCCCGGTGAATTCCAGTGCGTTCAGATGCTTTTCAGCACAGCAGCGTCACCTGGTGGACGGCGGAGGAACTACCTTAGTGAATCCCGGCCGGACCCGAATCCACCACAGAGAACGCGCCGCTGGATCGCGAACGGACCGGATAAGTAAATCTGCCCCTGTATTTTGAAACACCCTCATTCAGGCTTATATATAATTTAATGGAAAAAAGTTTTGTATAATTTACTATGCTTAGGTGCCTGGTGAGTGGTCTTGCTTAGTGATTATGCACAGACATCCCAAAAAATGGGGCTCACAGTGTCTATCCGGGGGAAGGGGCATCAGTGCATAAATATGTGTGCATGAGTGTATAAATGTGTGAGGATACAAATGTATATTATGTATATGACATATTATATGTAAATATACATATTTGTATATTTTTAAGTGGGAAGGGGTCCCAATTCAGAAGTCTGCTCTGGGACCCTTCCTCTCCTAGTTACGCCCCCTGTACATGGACCTGGGGACATGGGAATTGATGTCCTGGGGTCCAAGAAGGCCATTCATGTATCAAATCGGGCCCCATTATCTCCAGCCTTTATAACTTCTAGCCTGGCACAGGAACAAAAAATGGAATCTCCAGAGCAACCAATGAGCCGGAGAAAGGTAAGTATTGTTTCTTTTTTTCTTTATTTTGCTACCACTGACCCAGGATTTTCTAGGATTCCTGGAAAACCTCTTTACATATTGGGACAATAGATGCTTCCAGTCTGGACCCATTTGGATGGTTGCTTTAAGCCACCATTGAATTAGCATCTATGATTACCTTGAGGCTCCTTCAGGGAATCTAGTTTGCACCAATGTCGCCAAAATGTAGGTCAAGGTTGGATTCCTGATCATGTAGTTCAGAAGTAGGTGTGAAGAGACGAAGATGAGTCTGAATGTTAAGGAGGCTGGGAGAAGCACAATGGGCTGAAGGTAAAGGGTTGTTGAGATACTGAAATGACTGAATTCAGAGGGACAGAGACATATACAGAGACTGCTGGATAAGAACAGCAAAAAAATCAGCTGAAGACACATAGTATAGAGGCAACCTAGAAATAACAACCCCAAAAAATGAGATAAATGGCAGATCTTAATAAGAGGAGTCAGTAAAACTGGTAGGGATCCAAGTGGAAGAAGTCGTGGAATGGAACTAGACAAGTGATCGAGTTAGTACCAGTCCCGAGGGGCAAATCATCAAGTATTTGAAGTAAACAGAGACATCAAGTTTAGAAACAACAAGTACAGTTTCCACTGAATAACTATACGTGAATGTCTCCCATTTCTTTCTTCCTCCTTAAAGGGAAATGCCCTGAGTACACCACCCTGTTATAGTCTTAATACAACTATTTGTAATTCTGCAGCACGCTCACAGATGCCATCATTGTCATGTTTATCTATACTAGACCGATATGTAAAAGACATTTGATAGTCTATGATCTCAAAACTTAAACAAAGCTCAAAATTGTTCAGTAATTAAAAAAAAATGTTCCTTAAAAAGACAGCAGAACATGACGACCAGATGATGTCCCTTAGGTTCCTCATTCACATTAAAGGAAAGTCAACTCCATCTGACAAATTCTGTGGGACTGGTTGTCTAGGGGCTTCCTGATTCTCCAATGAGAAGATAAATTCATCTGTTATATGGAAACAGAGGTGCACCATCGATGATGTGAGTCTCTCGCCTCAGGCAGTAAGATGCGGGGAAGCATCAGGGGCGCAGTCACCTGCTATAAAGCAGGACCTGACACCTAAAATTAGTGTCTTTTCACACCAAATATCAGAATCAGTGTGAGATACTGAATGGAGAACCTATTTACTAAACCTGATATATTACTACTGGTCGTGATAGAGGGGGCACCATTCTATAGCTCTCCACCGAAAGCTTGGATTCATCCCTGTATGGAGCCTACAGGATGTTGTTTATACTAAACATTCTAATGGTAAAGGGCATCTACCACCAGGATGAAGGACTGTATGCAAATGAGCCTGAGGGGCTCCAGGCACCGTTGGTGTTAATGGAGCCTGGAGCCCCTCAGACTCATTTGCATACAGTCCTTCATCCTGGCCGTAGATGTCCTTTAAAGGAATTTACCATCAAAATCAAGCATGATAAACCAAGGATGCTTCCTCAGCGTATGCCAGCATATGATAAATAACCCCCAGTGTCTGCGTCACATGGAAATACCCCTCTACCTACCCCCCAACATCCTTACACCTGGGAGTGTTTTATTTATTGTGGTCCTTGTTGTATATCTGAACTAATAAAAGTGAACTTTTAATATTCCACAACGCACCCACCACCTTCATACTGGTGGTTTTTCCCTTTTATAGGATAATAAAGACCTAATCATAAGCAGAAAGTTTGGGTATAAAACTC